>KQ086244.1:0-28870 GCA_001020605.1 Schizopora paradoxa | reverse complement strand
CTTCTACCTTCAATTGACAAGGGGATTCACTGTTCTGTTCTACGGACGGCACGGCCAGGTGCAAAGTTAAACTACCTTTGGTATCCACTGTAAATTTCTCTTTCGTTTGATCGTCCTGATTGTATCCCGAATATCATGAATAGCTGATTTCGCCGCTTTCTCCTCGTTATTATGCTAGCCTGATATTTTGAGTTCGACGTTGTTTGGATGAATCTCACTGTTGCATTCTTCGAATCCACGTGCTTCTCGAAATCGGGACATTTCTGAGCCTATGACGTCGCACCTTCTCAGCAACATTCTTTCCTTATTTTGGTTGCCTTTCTAATCCGTTTCAAGTTTTCACAATAGTGCAGTGGTCGGTGGTCATTCTTAATTAAAGAAACATGTTCATGCGTGGAACACCTGGAGAATGCAACAAAAGTGGCCAGAACGAAGAATGTGATCTTATGGAAGACCCAGACGATTATAATGACGACGTAGATGGTAAGGTGAGCATTGACTGGAATGAGTCAGAACCATTTTAGAAGTGGAGAGGACGAAAGACGAACGAACTTATAATAAAAGTTACTGAAACTCTCTCGGAGTCTTTCGCTTGTTCGCAAAGGGAGAGATTAGTATTAGTTTCGAGGACGCCTGAGACTGAGTAGCAGCACGGGTAGCTCGCTCAAGCTACATTACCTTCGGGGCGAGGACGAGCCTTCTTTCCTAGCAGAGCCCCTTGTTGCCGGAATCCGTATAGTGATGCGATGGGTTGGCTCACTTGGCCCTGCCGCACTGGCCCGAGGTTCGGAATCCTCGAGCTCGTCACCCACATCACTTTCACCCTCCTCGGAAGTATCCTGGCTCTCGATCATTTGCTGGATCTCATGATCTATCTGTCGAGATTGACCATGATTGATGCCGGTGCCCATAAAACCCATCAGCATGTCGCGGTCTGCAAAGCTTATCATGCGGAATTTGTTAGTAAAACCCCTCCGTATGACAGATAAGAACTACATTCACCAATTGACATAGAAGAATTTCCAATCTTCATTTCCCTCTTTTGCATCCCGACAGATCGATTCGCCAAGCATCTCTTTTGTCCTTCCGTATCTGAAGGCCGGAATGAGGTGCGCACCACGAACAATTTGGCTAGGATCCAAGAAACCGAATGCAGCATCATCACCCTCTGGAACAAAGCCCACGGTATGAAGTCGACGCCTTCTCCACCCCGCTGCAGCATCGGTATCCCGACCATACCAGCGAACCCATAGGACATGCACACGCTGATGCAGAACATCCCAAGGCGCAACTCCAGGTGGAACGTACTGGAACGTCAAAGAGAAGATCTTAACTATTTTCGCGTACCAAAATGGATGAGCATCGGGTCCTTCTTCTCGCGACAAAACCATCACGTCGGGCCGGGTTCGAGGATTGAAGAGATCCTGATCACGACGACCAGCGTATGTGGTGTAATTGACGTTCATCGTGGTATGCTCTCGAAGTTCGTCGTATTGGACGCGGATGTTATTCCGCTCCTCCGTACTAAATTGATGTTCATCGCCATCAAACTCTCTCCCTTGACACCGACCAAGTAAATGGTCGCGAAGTCGGTTGTAGAAGTTCTGAAAGTTAGAGTATATTCAGTATTTGCATGTCGACTTATAAAGTTAGAAGATACCTTCAATGCAGGATCGTCTGGATGTTCTGACAGCCATGTTGGGATATTGAGCTTTTTGCAAAAAGCAGCGAGGATATGATAGTGAAGATTGGGGTCGGAGGGGTTGGCTGGTGCATCTCCTCGATTCTGCTTTGTGGTTCGCTTTCCTTTCTCCCTTTTCTTCATTTTACCGCGTTGACGATGAGCATCAGCTAATCGATACGGATCGCGCTTCCCAATGAGTTTAAAAGCGGCCCTTCGTCGTTCATATCTAGCAATGTCCTTCGACGCATTTATCTTGTTTGTTTTGCCGTAGAACCCCTTCACAACTTTGTGTTCCATCTCGCCCTTCAAGTCGCGCGCTTCGTTAGCTATATTTTGAGACTTAAAAGAGAAAGAAAAAGCATACTGGCTCGGCAGAAAATGACCCGGTAGCGCCAAACATCCAAATGTCGGGAACACAATGTTCGAGCTCGTGAATTTTTGCTGTGTCGAGATTTAATTCCTTCTTTTTCGGCACTTTCTTTTTCTGAGAGGGATTATCGTCTCCGTCGCTCCCGTCAGGTTCGTTGGTCGCTTTCTGTTTTCTCTTGCCTTTATTCGGGGCACCGGTCGCAGCTTGAGCTGGTGCTCTCGGTTTGCGACCTTTCTTCAGATCACCGAAAGTCTTTTTGTCAAGCTCTCGAGTGTCGTATTCTTCACAGGTCGTTCGCTTGAACTTCCGGAGCAACGATCCAAGTGTCGTGGTTGTGGTCTTGAGGATAGACAATATATCGGCAGTGTGACTGCGAAGCTTGGCAAGGGCATGCCAAGTGGCGAGAATAGAAAGGAGATCTAAGACGAGCTCATCATGCGGAGACGGTAAAAGCGCCTCGAACGTAGGGAGGGCACACTTCAAAATACTTTCGAATTGATGTGCGGTTGGCTGCTGCATCGCAGCGACGCTCTTCTGGAACAATCGAATGGTCCCGCGAGCAAACTTAGGTTGCCGATAACTACTAGTAGTTCAACTCATTCATCAGCGCAAATCAATAAACTTCAAGACGAGAATTCAATACCGATCGTTGAAATTGTGATCAAATTTCCCCTATTCTTTTCTGCGACAAGGATTCTAGGAGATGAATATAAATTGCTTTCCACACACCAATCTCGAATTGGTACATGATGTCGATTGGGAAGATCTGAAAATAATTGAGGTTTTTCGGAGCAATCGGAGCGGACAGGAAGGCTTCGGAGAATGCGTTCTGTGCCACGGTGGTGTTTGACACTTTGTTTAACTGGATAATAAGAAATATCAGACGAACCTTAGTCGGTACCAGTGACTGTGATCCCAAGAGATTTTCAACGGCCTTGCTCTTCACGCCATACCCTCGGAGATGCACAAAATTTCTTGCTCGACTAATCTTATCTCGATGATGTTCGTCGTCGACGCGTGCCAACTTGACAATTGCATCAGCATTACGCTTCATCCCAACTTCCGATGCCCTGGATTTTGGTACACAGCATCGAGGGCACGGGCAGTGAGAGAGCGACTTGATTGATGCCAATAAGACCCTACGCAAAATCATGGGTTAATCCCATAGCAATCACGGCTGTATATAAGCAGAAGATACTTACTTTTCGGGATAATCAGCGGAATACGTGAAGAGACGAGGGAACAGACGGCGTTTGACTCCATCCCAGCACTCAATCAAAACGCCTTCACGGCATGCGATCTGAAATTTCTCATTTTGTAGAATGATATTCACGATGGCTTGCATCGGCTCCCGGCGACAGTGAGTGATGACGTCTGCGGACAATCCATCGCCGTCCGTGTGCTTCAGCCAAAATCTCGAAGTAGTTCCTCTGGAAGCTGTAAAATACCACGAGATGAATACTATTGTCAGTGAGTATTACAATTGAAGATCGTTGAATCAACTTACTTTTGGTAGATACGCAAGGTGATGAAGCTCTCGCTCTAACGCGGGTTGATTTCCCAAGAACAGGTAGATCGGCCAGAGCGACGCGGAGCCAAACTATGCAAGCCTTGTGGAGTCGGAGTATAGCATGAGGGAGACGATGACCCTCTCGCAGATATCGCCAGGTTGGCGAGGTAAAGCATTTACCTCCTCGTGTGCTTGAATGTAGATGTCGGTGGTGTAAAGGTTGTTAGTAAGGACACGCTTCGCAGGTCCGCCCTCGTCAGGCTGCCAGAACTCTCGAAACGGGGTGAGATGATATTCTTCAGCCTTCTTGTCCGCAAATATTTCGCATAAAATCGGTAGGATCTTGCGTAAAGATACTCCGCCCACCCTGAAAGTAGAGACATCGTCGTAAGAATCGTGTCGCTTACCATCAGGGATCTGGATTGACACCTCGGTGTGAATCCATCCGGTCCCTGATTGCGATGCAGCCAGCATGGGGTGATCGTTGATCGCGCTCTGCGATGAACCTTGACCACGATCTTCATCTTCTACTTGAACTTCGTCAAAACGCGCTGTTTCTTTCTTTACCCTGACGCCTAGTACCTCATCGCGGTTGAAATCAGGTGCGCCAAAGACATCGGTGAACAGAATTTGCATCTGACTCGTGCTCTTTGAGTTGTTGTCGTTGTTGGCCCAAATCAAAAACTCGGAAGGTCGATGGGTTCTTCGCAGGTGCGTACCAAGGACGATCCATCTCTTCCTCTGTACTCTCAAGTATGGCATCGCGGTTTCGCTCTCGTCTAGCGCGTCTGATATCGGATAGGTCCTCTTGATGGACACGAACTGGTCTGGGTCGTGGCTCGGCCGCCCAATATACTCTCGAAACACACCAAAAGCATTTCTCTCCGTACGCATCACCTCCAATGGTGCAGGGAGACGGACAGCAGGGACTACGTCACTTCGTGGAGGAGATGGTGTTGGAGGAGATGGTGAAGGAACGGGAGGTGGTAAAGGTGCAGGACCGACGGGTATCTCGTCGCGATAACGCTTCGGTGAGCCTGGCTTCGCCGTTGACCACGGCCCAATAATTCTTCCACTGGCTCGTGATCAATCATATTTTGTGCTGTAGTGTTCCGTGTATTGGGCGTGGATCCACAGACGCTAATAAGTCGAAGACAAATGTATTGAAGATCGTCAGCAAGATCGGTAATCCGGACACTGACAAGCTCCCTGACACCTCGGTCGAAGAACAATAATGGCTTTCGCAATGATACTACGGGTCGGATGATTTGCCCTTGCATATACGACTGGGAGATGCAAGGTACGTGTTTCTCACTTACACTATGCACCATTAACCTTCGCATAGCGTCCGACAGAGCCTTCTTGACTGTTCCCTTCCGGTGAGCTCGGAAAACCACCCTCTTCTAGCTTACAAGGACTGCAAGTATAACGAGGATGACGAAGAAGATGGCCTCTTTCGTAACGTTGCTGCAGTTCGGGTGAGATTCTTTAATTTCCCTAATGTCTTCTCCTAACGCATCCGCTTCGCCATACGACTCAGCTGGCCAAGCTCGTATTCACTTCCCCATCTTCCATCAACGAAGACACATCGTCGAAGGCTGCAACGCGCAAAGGGAACGCGCAATTGGCGGGCCTGACGTCGATGACTCCGCGTACAATCGCGTATATTCATTGCCAGGTGAGCCGTATAGTTTCTAATGCATTTCGTGCATCAGTAACTCTACCCCAGTTGCGTTACCTGTACACGTCCACGGACGGCAAATTCAACCTTTACGATATTTACTGGATGGTGGTCGATGCAATTGAATTCGGTGATGGAGATTTCAAGAAAGGATTGATAAACTATTGGAACTCGTACGTACCTTTTGATTTTAGACTGATCTTTTAATGGACTGACAATGGCTCGTTGATTGTAGGGAGCTTTTCGGATCAGCTCAAGGTCTTGCGCCCGCCGTTGTATTTCGTCAACTCAGCGAAGAAGGCGGCAACGCTAAGAAGAACTCTGCCAACCGTTTCCTAGCCCAGCGAGAGGCGAAGGCAGCGAAGAAGGCGGCTGCGGCTGCAATCGCAATCGCGGGTTCTACCTCAGGCTCAGACTGAACGAATCCTATCGGCAGTGCATCAATGTATCGACTGTACGTTTCGAATCCGCTCTAATCTACGATACCCTCTGACTGCATTCATATTTCATCTATACGTTTTGAATTCGCGCTAATTCGTTCCGGCATTACCCGCTTGCTGCGCTCGCGCACTCTGGCAACTTCTGGAAACGACACCTCATTAATTGGCCTCATTAGAGACCTCCCGGCCCTTCGCTTTCCAACCACCCGCTCGAACTGCCAGTACTGGTGTTTCAAAGTCGTTCCTCAACGCCTCGCGCTCATCGAATTTTCTCCTCGTAAGCAACACGATAGGAACTTGAATTGATGTGGGGGATAGGTCAACGGCGTTGGCTTCCTTGCCCTCGCAGTGGCAGAGTGGCGACGACAATCGTACTTGAGAAACAAATCGATACTTACGCTAAACTGGTGATGTAGGGACGTATTGAGAGCGCGCGAGCGGCGTCTCGATGTGCTGCCTCTCCCCTTCCCCGTTCATTCCATCCTCTCCGTCATCCCTCCCTGCGAGCGACCCAACGCCACGACGGGACGCATCGAACGCGCAAGAACGAGGGTACGACCTTTACATTCCGTCACAAATCGTCACCCACCACCTCCAGAGCGTCCAGAGCTCTCATGGAGAGCCGCACCCACCACGATGTAGGGACGTAGTATCGACAGCGGGAGACCGTCGCCGTCGTCTTTGTGGTGCAGGTCTTGCTGGTGATGGAGGGAGAGAGGGATTTGAGGCGGGAGTTGAACTGGTGAGTTGCGAGGTTTCTGTCTTCTTTCGATCCGCCGTCTGACTTCGATTGCGTTGTGCAGCCTCCGTGCGCCGTCTCCCACTCCCTCCCCTCGCTCGACCCGCCAACACGATGTGGGGACGTATCGACGTCCCGCGAGCGGGTTGTGCGAGCGCAACGCCATAGCACGCAACACAGTCGACGACTCGCGAACGACGCCATCCTCCCGTCCCGCTGCTCCCCCACTCCCCACTCCTTGAGTCCCTTCACGATGTGGGGACGTAACGGAAGCTTGCGAGCGGCGTCGTTGAGCACCGTCTTTTCGCTATCTCGCTGGTCGTTGAGACGTCACGGTCAGAAACAACATGGGAGATGGAGGGTGGCGAACGTGCAAGAGGCGCGTCGCAGGCAAATCGTCGAACGAGGGGATGCATCGGCGAGGAAATGATCTACATCGGACCGACACGTCGGCCACTTCATGGGCCGATTCATATCTTTCTTCGTGGTAAGTATAATTTTTGTTCTGCTATATCGTTGGGAAATATGGTTATAAATATTCAGTCTTTCTATTTGAATATCGCTTTGTAAGATATATCTTGTACTTCGAAGTGAAAGAGCGTACTTCTCTGGTTGTATATTTCTTGCGAAGAGAAACTGGTTCTATGAATGCTTATTACTGTACGAAAGAGCCGAAAAGAGAAGGAATCTATATTACTGAGTATTTTGAACCAACATAGCGCTGCTTATAACTAACTTATTATATGACCAAATAGAATACTTATTTTAGCCCGCCTATTTCTCGGTGAAGTAGCCAATGACATAAATCCACTATTTCTAACCCTATTTCTCAAAGAGATTATCGAAAAGATATGGACGCTATTTTGATGCTTCTTTCGCGACTATTTCCCTGAGAAATAGGGTTTCGTGCACGCAGTGTTCGCAAAGCGGCTAGTTGAAGAGATCGATTTGGCATTGGAAATCGTCGGTGCGTTTCGTCGCGTCTCATCCTCGTTCGTGCGCTGACTTGAAGTTTCTTCGTTTTGTCTTTCATCTATCTTCCCTTCCATCGTCTCCCTATTTCGCAACCTGCGCTGCTTTCCAACCTCTGCCTTTTATTTCACCCTATCTGTCTGTTCACGATTTCTTACATCATCATTTATTTGCTTTTCGGTTTTTTCCCTTCTCCCTTGTTCACGCCCCACTCGGTATTTATTATTTGATCGATCATTCATTCGTTCACGCGTCCATCAACGACAATCTTTACAATACGTCATGCTATATTTCTTCCGACTTCACTTACATCTTCCCGTTCTACCCTTTGCTCGTCGTCCACTCCGCCCTGCTCCGACTTTCGACGTCCTACCCACTTCTTTCATCCCATCTCCCCTCGTTGGTTGTCTTATCTGACGGTATTTGTGGACTTGCTGGACGACGACGACGGCGCCCGACAATAGACGACGAACGAACGTACAACGCGACAGCGGGTTATCCATCATCCTATCATCGAGGACGTGGTCATTCGCTAGCAGGTGCGTGTTTTCGTGCTGTTCCTGAGCCGCCGTGTCCGTCCGTCCCATCGGCTGGCGTTGGCGTTGTGCTGATGTGCTGACTTGGTTCTTTTCTGCGTTTCTTTTATTTTCCTTATATTCGTTTTGGGCGAAATCTTCTCGTCTTGTCTCGTTGGACGACACGCACGCGTCTGCCGCGTTCTTGTCGTTTGGTTTCTTCCGTCGACCGTCACCATCAACTTGGCCCCGTCGTTCGTCGTCGCTCCTTCAACACGTCCACTCTTTCAATCTCTCAAAACGGCGCTTTCCATCCTACTCCTACTCTCGCCGCCCCTCGCCCCACCACTTTGGCTTTTTAGCTCTTAGTCGTGCGATCAGGCGAGCTCCACAGGCATCCGACCCACTTGCACCAACGGGAACCAACTTCGACACAGGATACACAGCTTGCCGGGGTAACGAAAATCCTTTCGAAACTCAAATAGGTGAGCTTTCGTTTCTTGGTCGTCTGCTCGTGCTGTCGTCGACTGACTTCTCGTTCTCCTCCAGGTCTCGTCGTCCGCATCCCGTCCACACCGTCCACGCTGCTTAGCACCTCACAGTTGAACTCCTCGCCTGGCGCATAGCACCTCGGAGACGCAGGGATGGATTACGACCGCTACGACGCGTTCCTGCACCATATCTTCAAGCAGACGCAGGGAGATGCGTGGTTCAGGCCTGGGGAGGAGAACCTCAGCGCGGGTGTTGCGCTGAGGATTGGGTATGGTGCGTGTTCTTTCCTTGCTTTCGTTTCTTTGTTCGTCTTTCGTTCTTCGTCTTTCGTTCTCTTCCAAAGTCTTCGTTCTGTCATCGTTTCTTTCGTTCTTTTTTTATTTTCTTAACTCATTGACCATCTCGTCAACTTCCACCCGCCATCCTCGCTCCTCTTTTTCACCATATTTGCCATCCTTTCTTCTCTTCCCTGTATCATCAACCAGGACGCTCGCGTTCACCCTCGGCCATCGTCACCCCCGCCTTCTCTCCCTTCATGTCCTCTCCACCTCTCACCACGGCCAAACCCCCATCCCCTTCGCTATCGCCAACACCACGCACCTCTGCGCACCACCTACGCCCCCCTCGCAACCTTCTCCTCACTGTCTCCCTATCATCTCTTCCATCAGCTTCCATCCTACGCCATCCGAACCGGCGGCACTACCTTCTCCTCGTTTCCTGCTCTTTCATTCGTCCTTTCTTCCACCTTCTCCCATCCCTCTTTCAGTTTTTCGAACCCACACCCACGTTCATATCCCTTGCATCATCCAACCCGACACGCCTTCTTTCCTCTCCATCTTTCGCGTTCCTCCTCCACCTCATATCATTCGGTTCTATTTTCTTTCGACTTCTTCCGAAATTGCGAGTGGTGTTGGTTGACGGGTTGGCGGGTGCTGCGGCGTCTTTTGAGTGGACCACGCTCCCACTATTGCCGCCTCGCTGCCGTACCTTATTCATCTCAATTATTTTTATGCATCTTTTTGCCTCACGGCGTTCTCTTCTCGCCTCGCGGAGGGACACGGGAGACCGCTTCACTCGTCCAATTTTCTGTATTTTGTTCATCATCATTTCAATTTGCTTGCTTATCTTCGATTTTATTTACGTTACTCTCGTTTTCATCGTTTCATCTTCCTTCCTCACTCTTCCCAACTTCGATTCCACACCCACTGCGCTTATATTCACTTCTTGATCCTTCGATCCATCTTCTCCTCATGCCTTTTATTTCTCTCGTCTCTGAGAATTCGGTCTCTTTCGATCTTTCTTTTTCTCTTGTTTCTTATCGCTCGCAGCCTTTTGGGTTGTTGTTTGACGCGAGCCTTGTCCTTGGCTTGTTTGCGTCTCGATGGTGCGTTGGCGCGTAGACATCGAAGTGCGGGAGGCGGTGTTGAGATGTCCCGGCGTTTTACGGTGCCAGTTGCTGTGACGTCGATCATGACGTCAGAGGTTTTTTGGCTTTGGACTTTGGCGTTTGGACTTTCGTGTGTTTGAGTTGACGCGTCTCTTTTTTTTCTTTCTTTTTCGATTCTTTTTCTTTTGTTTTCGCATTTCACTTTGATTTCAAAAGTTATATTGGATGATTTCAATTGGATATGGACTCGACACTGACGATCCGATTCTTTCCTAGGCAAGTTCCGTGTCTTTCCGTATGAGAACTTGGAACTCGAACCGTTCGAGACGGCGGTGAGCGCGTTGAACCCAGTCGTCGCCGTCAAGGTGCGCAGCGCTGCGGTGCATGCGTGTTTGGCTGATGTGTACGTGAATTTTAACGTCCTGTTGATTTCGAGAGATTGGCTGATTTCCTTTTTTTTTGTCCTTTTGATTTGATGATGTAGAGGACCGGAGGAGAAGTCGGTCTACATAGACCGGAATACACGAATTCAGATCATCGATACGATGCTCTTGCTGCCGCACGCGGAGAAGGAGCAGTGCGCTGCGTTCATCGTGCGTCTTCCTCTCACTCCTTATTTTCTTGTTTTCATTTCATTGACACCCGTTTTCGTATTTTTTACAGCGCGACGAACGCGTAATGGTCGTCTGGTCCGACAACCTCGACGGCATCATCCCGACCTGCAAAGACTTCGAAGACCGTCTTATCAAGCTCCTCTGGCGTTCTCGACCTCCTGCACTCTCCACGCAATCCGGGCTCACGAGTTATCCAGGTAGCGAAGCTGCGAGCGTCTCGGGACATGGCAATGGTTCTGGAGAGGATCAGCAACGTAGGCCTGCGTCTGGATCGGTGACGGGCCTCATGCTCGCGTCGAGAAGCAACACCTTCGCTCCGTCGGTCTCGCACCCGCCCACTCCGTTTGGGTTGAGTGATATCGGTACGCTGGGCTCTTCAGCTGACGTCGAGAAAGGACTGGGACTGGGGAGCGGCGAACTCGACGAAGAAGAGGAAGACGAGATGCTGGACGATGAGAAGTTCGGCGCAGCACTCGCTGAGGCCGAAGCTGAGCGCAGAGAGGCGACGGGCGAGAAGGGGAAGGGTTGGATTTTTGGAGGGAGGAAGAAGGCGAGGAAGACGGAGGCGCAGAGGCGCGTGGAGAGGTTGAGGGAGATTAGGAAGAGGGAGGTGGAGAGGCCGGTGAGGATGTTTGCGCCGGTGTATAATGGGGTTGCGGTTGCGTTGTCGTTATGTGCGTCGTGGCTTTTCTTTTCGTGTTCTTTGTTGACTTTACTGATGTCGTTGGTTGATGTGGTAGACTTCATGGCGTCTGGTATCAACATCGTCTTGCAAGAGTGGATGCTCGATGGCGACTTCATTCGCTTTGCGCTCTTCTCGCTCATACCCGTCCTCTTCTCCGTCTCGTTGTTCTTCTCGCTCCAGATCGTCCAAAACTTGTCTTACGCGTACGTCTCCTATCACTGGTGACTGTCTCATCGCACTAACATCTTCCTCCATCTTCTTTCCCTCAGTATCGGCCCCATCGCGCAATACCACTCCAACTCGAAGTATTACTCCGCCCTCCCACCTCGAGCCAACAAAACCGTCGACGCCCATCTCCCGCACGTCACCATCCAAATGCCAGTCTACAAAGAGTCGCTTGAGAAGGTTCTCGCACCCTCCATCGACTCTCTCCGTCGCGCTATGCAAACGTACGCGCGTCAAGGCGGATCTGCCGCGATCTTCGTGAACGACGACGGTCTCCAGCTCCTCCCTCAGCCGGATCGTGATGCGCGCATTGCGTTCTATGCAGAGCATGGAATTGGATGGGTCGCGCGGCCGAAGCATGAGGATGGCGCAGAGGGGTTCAAGCGCGGAGGCAGGTTCAAGAAGGCGTCGAATATGAACTACGCTCTGCGTTTGAGCTTGAGTCTCGAGAAGCACCTCGCTGCGCTGCAGGCGAACGGGGGACGCGAGTCGACTACGGCTGGATCGGGATCGGAGAACGACACTGCTATCGACTTGCCGTTGGAAGATCGCGCGCTGCAGATTGCGGTGGAGGAGGAGTACGCTGCGTCGGGTCATCGTCATAAGCCGTGGGCTGCTCTTGGTCGTGCTTGTCGTATGGGTGAGATCGTGCTCCTTGTGGACTCGGATACGGTGGTCCCGAATGATTGTCTGAGGGATGCGGCGCGCGAGTTGGCGACGTGCCCAACGGTGGGCATCCTCCAGCATGCGAGTGACGTGATGCAGGTCGCGCATCATTACTTTGAGAATGGGATGGCGTACTTCACGAGGAGGATTAATAAGTGTATCTCTATCAGTACGTCTCCCTTCTCCTCTTTCCGTTTTCGTGGAGAAGGGAAGAATTTCTCACGAATATTTTATTTTCACCTTTAGCTTGCGCCAACGGCGAGATCGCCCCCTTCGTCGGACACAACGCCTTCCTCCGCTGGCGCGCCCTCCAAGATGCGTCCTTCGTCGACCCCGCCGACGGCCTCACCAAAATCTGGTCCGAGAACAACGTCTCGGAGGACTTCGACATGGCGCTCCGTCTGATGATGCGCGGCTACATCGTGCGCTGGGCGACGTACTCGAATGGAGGGTTCAAGGAGGGCGTGTCGCTCACGGTGGACGATGAGCTGAATCGTTGGCAGAAGTACGCGTATGGGTGTAGTGAGCTGCTGTTTAACCCGTTGAAGACGTGGTGGAGGAGGGGGCCGGTTACGGCGAAGATTCATCACTTTTTGTGGTCGGGGGCGCCGGTGCATTATAAGGTGTCGATGTTGGCTTGTACGTCTCTTCATCTTTCTCTATGGGCGCCTTGCATTGTTGACCTTCTCATTTCGTGAATCGTCAGATATGTTCTCGTATTGTAAGTCGCACTTTCATCTTCGACTTCATCAGAATTAACACGTGTTTTCTCAGATGGCATTGCCGGCTCGGTCACTATCGGTGTCATTAACTACGTTCTGCTTGGCTTCGAGTTCCCCGTCGACGGCTTCTACATGCACAGTTTCGAGATCTGGTTGGCGACGACGGTCATTTTCTTGGGACTTGGCAACCTCGCGTTCACGCTTTTGGAGTATCGACTCGGGCAGAAGGACTTGGTACGTCGTATTCTCCTCGTCTGAGATGCGTTACTGACACCTTGTTCGCAGTTTAAGTCATTCTGGGGCAACATCAAATGGGTGCCATTCTTGTGCGTCGTCTCATATTTCGATTTATCTTTCGTTCATCTAACTCATCGACTTCGATCCGACTTGATTAGCTTCTTCTTCTTCGGAGGCCTCTCCATCCACCTCTCCCAAGCCATCCTCGCGCACCTCTTCTCGTACAACATGACCTGGGCGGCGACGAAGAAAGAAGTCGAGCGCTCGAACTTCTTCAAGGAGGTGCCGAAGATCTTCAAGCGCTTCCGCGTCGCGCTCATCATCTGCACGCTCCTGATTGCGGGCGTCATCGTGTGCTCAACGTCGCTCGTCCCTCTACAGTGGCGCGTTGGTGGAGATGGATGGGCGGTCATCTTCCCCATCGCGGTGTCGACGGGGTGTCATATCTTGTTCCCGGTGAGTAATCATTTCTTCGCCTTCTCCTTCGTCGTCATCGGACGCCATCGTTTACTAATGACTCCTTTCACAGATCGTACTCAACCCGTGGCTCATGATTTTCTCATACTAAAATGTCGTGCAATGTATCTGGCTCTCCATCTTCGTTGTTTTTTCTTGTTCTGGACTATACCGGACTGGATCGGACTTATGTTTCCTCTTGCGCACTTTCACCTGGCTACCTATCACTTTGCATCCCGAACTGACTCTCGTAGACGCTTATACATGTACACGTCGCTTATCATTCACGCCGCGCAAGACTTCACGAACTTACTGTTCTCCCGACTTCTTAGTGTTTACTGCAAATATATTAGAGTGTTGTACTTACCTTTGTCTTGCAAATTCTATTTGCGTACTTACTTCGCGTAATCTGATGGTCGGCCGTTGGTCTCCTCCGAAATCGTATGAACAATTCTTGTACGACGCAAGTCCTAGGCGAGTACTTTGCTTCACAGAAGCACCGATTTAAAGACGGCGAAAGACTTTGTCTGTCCGAATTAGTCCGAAGCTTCTGCTTCTACGGCTCTTTGTCAACATCGAAAGTTTGCCGAGGAAGCATTGAATCGCATTAACACAGAAAGCAAACTAACCACAATAACTTTGAAATAAGTTGTGTAATTCTGGCTTCGATTCTTTCGATGCACTTATTATATAATAAAGTACTGTGGACGCTATGAATTTATAAATACTATTGTCTGTTGTGTGAGGGAACCTGTGGCGGACGCTGCGTCTCGAGTTGAGCCCGTGCGTGTAAGTTGCAATGAAATCATTAGAGTTCTTTTTCTCCCTTTTCTCATATTACAATCTCAAATAAGCGGTATTCATTGCAGTTTCTCGTCGGTTTTGAGTAATATTACGAACTCCTTTGATTGTGCACTGAGAGCTTCTCTTGTAGAAGAATAGTTTGTATTGAAGATAAAGGATGAGCTTCCTGCATTACATTAAAACTGCAAACTATCCATCACAGCATTTAATCAGCTAAATGAACCTACATGTGTTCTCAACTCACTGTTACCCACTTCCAGAGAAGATTTAAGTCACACAACTAACCAGCATGAATCAAAACGCAAATTTGAATTTCCACTCTTACATACATGATCTAGTGGATCGAGTCACTGCAACACATGGATCCTTCAATAAAGTATTTGCAAAATTTAACAGGAAGGCCAGTGAAATATTGAGAAATGCAGGTCAGATTGACAACTTGAGGAGGTGTCAGATCATTTGCGACCTTGAATATCTATTTTCTCAAGAGGAAGACATGCTCAATCAGGTCAATGGTGAACTTCAGGATTTATGTGCTATTCACGAAGAAATTGTGCACAGAACCTCACCGGATGCCATATGTATGGTCCAGGACAGCTGTGATGCAATGGCGGAGATGCGTGATATACATGCTGCTGCTTTGGAACGGTTAAAATCAACTGGTGAGTGAATATCATCAGCACAGACATTTTCTTTGTGAAGTAACTTTGAAAAAAATTGCAGATCAGTAAGAACATTCAGTGACCTGAAAAATAAAACTATCCTGTGCAAATTCTCACTCAGAAATACACCATACTGTACTATTTTGACCAACTGTTCACAGATTTGGGACCTCGCAAAGTTCAATGAACCTCGATCTCTAATTGGAGCTCATCCGCGAGGAGTTTTTTTGCGTTTGTGATGTGTGACTGAACAGTTGGTCGAAATACTACAGTATTCTTGTCCTAGGATGAGCATTGGAATTTAAGCAGAGCACTACTCTGTTCTCAAGCTTTCTTCTGTCTATTTTCTTTCCTAGCTCATTTGGACATGTCATATTTGCAGTCAAAATGTATGCTATGATTATTCCTGAATTTCTACTTCCTTTAACAAATTCTGCGCTTATAGCACACCTGTAACTTGATTTTTCATGATTTTGTTTGAATTTCGAGGAATATAATCCTTACTTTAGAATCAGTATTTTCAGCTGAGCTTGTTGTGGGGTTTTCTGTGCAGTCTAGTCCATCACACCATATGGATTTGAGAGCTTTTTATCCGTGATAGTTTTGAATTTGCTATTGAGAGTGCAGAACTCATTGGCTCTTCGAGATTCAAATGATTGTGTTGTGACTTGTGTCAAGCAAGCACTTAGCATGGCTAGAATTATGTCGCGCGAGGCGGAGTATGCAAGGCGCGAGCCGACGAGCAGCGTCGAAGGACTCGCGAACGAGGAGAAGTGCCGCAAGGCGGGACTTGGACGAGAGATCGGCCGTAGAATGACCGCGAGATTGCAGGAAGAGCCCTAAGGCGAGAGACGAGAGACGAGAGCTAAGACGATGGGAGATACTAAGTCGCGAGACTTAGGAGCGCGAAGAGACGATGAGAGAAAGAGTAGACATAACAATATTCGAGCTAAGGAACGTACATGCTGTCTAGCTGTCTTATATACGATAAGGAGAGTCTAGTGTTGGGAAAACAAGTGCAGTAGGGAAATATTTGCGAAGGAGTGGACTGAGGACGCAAGGACGAAGGGACGCGAAGGAAAATGAAGTAGAACAGCCAATCAGCGAAGGGGGAATAGTGAGAAGCGTGCATGATTCGACCAGCCTATGTTTGGGCAGTACTGGACCCACACAGAGTACGCGTGGACGTCGCGATACGCGAAGGGATGACGCATGCGTGTCGTGTGTGGCGAGACCGATCGCTGGAGGCCTAGGCGTGGCGCGAGTCGCGGGACGTGCGGACCGTTGGAGGAGCGTCGCGTGAGCTGGCACGTGAGGATGACGCGTCGTGGAAGAATGTCGGGACGGAGAGGCGCGCGAGGGTGTTGTGTGATGGGTGCGGGTCGCGTGGCATGATGTCATGGTCGCGCGAGGAGCGTGTGCGAGTCGCGAGGCTTAAATCCAAGATCAGATCGTGACAACTTGCAATTGGCCAAGTTGCTCTGATTACATTGAAGAAAGAGGCCGGTGTTCCGCATGTCGAAAATAGTTTTTCGGCACACAGATTTTGTCTCTGGACTTCAAACTTCGTCCATCATGCTAATCCTATATCATTGATTGCTTACAACAAATGTGCTTGGAAAGGGACATCTGCTAGCAATGTCAAAGGTTTGAAGTTTGGCCTTGACTATGACTTCAATGTCCCCTATAGAATGATGTGCATCTTGTCTCTCACTCACTCACAATGTTTGTAATGTCACAATGGAAACAACGAGGAAGTGGATATTCTTTGGCGTGAAATGCAAGCCACAGCTCATCCTCACTGTGTTAATCAATATGCTATCACTCTGTGCTAGTTTCTCAAGAGTGAAGTAGAGCTGTGGATTTTCATGCCTTAGAGCCTCTGTTTCATCTTGGATTCACAGAGAAACAGAACATAAACAAAGCACTATGCATATATAGAACACCTGATTTGATTACATATTAATAAATAAAGAATCTTGCTAAATTAAAAACAGCAAAAGCAATTTCAATCATCTGTGAACCATTGATGGATATTAGAAAGTGCATAGTATCAAGCACCATGATTTGTATAACTACTTAGATATCTTCTACACTTACATATGATAGCACTGACATGATACATTTCACAGTTTTCTCTTATTTTGATGGTGACACAAAAGGGTGCTTGATGCAAATCCAAATTTGTATCACATTATGAATGTAATTTCTATATAACTATGAAAGAATGATGAGGTGCAAGAATGTTCCGAACTTAGCATTTTTATTGGATCGGACTTTCGTTTTCTCTTCCGCACTTCACCTGGTTACCTACCACTTTGCGTCCTTAACTGACTATTCTAGACGCTCATTCATGTACATGTTACTTACCATTTACGCAAAATTCCACAAGCCTGTCGTTCTTTGTAGTGTTGCTGCAAAATATATTAGAGTTGTCATTGCCGTACCTTTGCTTTGCAAATGTCATCCGAGTGTCCGCTCCTTATCTACTCATGGTCTCCTCAGTCTTAAGTTGTCAGTAATTAAATGCACTTTAGTTCTTGCGACACATATTTGTTTATGGTGGTTTACTGATGAGTTTTCTCTTAGCTGGAGAGACAGTCAGCATCAGACTGCCTGCCAGTTAAAGAGGAGTTCATGACTGTTGCGACCGCATCACGGTCTTTGCCTTTGTTTGTCCATTTGCCAAAATTAGTCCCGCTCAAATCCCTTCGAGAATTCAGCTGCAATGATTATCTGTGTTTTGTTTGATGTTTTACAGAAGTGGCTTCATTATCTCTATCCAAATTTGTAGATGCTGCTTTTAACCAAATAAAATCAGAGGGCCAATTTGGTGCAGTATATTCATTGAAGTAGCTTATGATGGTTTGTTCAAACTTGATTTTTATTTACCTTTGTTCAGCCTACTTTACATGCAGGCATAGATTGCAGATTGCATACAGAATGATATATAAATGAGTCTGTTTACCTCAAGTTCCCTTCACCACCAGAATCAAATACACAAGAAAACAGGTATCCAAAGAACAGTAAAAGAAACTCTGTTCCAGCGCAAGTATATGAAATAGAACAGAAAACAACTATGTCTCTTGATTTCTGGCTCAGACGTGTATATCATCTGGAAAAGAAGATTTGTAGGCTTGCAAACAAAACTTTGGGATATCACTTGGCAATCAAAGATAGTATAGAAAAGGAACGGAGGAAAGCACATGAAATTCGTGAGACATACTATGTATTTCTTCAATTCTACGAAGACACAACCAGGTCAATTGATAAAGTGGAGTTGATCATGAGAGATTACTTTCCTGTAGAAGTTCGGAACATGATGTCAAGGGATGATGCTGAGCTATTGGAGTTTACATATGAGAATTTAAAGGAGATGCTATTGGAAATCAGAAGCAACAAAGCCTGGCTTGATGGGCTCATATATATGAATTATCCTGCCTCTGGACTGCCTTACCAGGTTCAAGTTCAAGGCATTTATTGAATGAAAATGATTAACTGGGTGCAGTCCATGTACAGAAGTTGAACTTCATTCATGAATGTGAAGTCAAAGCACTAGTAGTTTGGAGGATTTTGTAAGATCCGATGCAAAAAGGAATCGAAAGAGGATACATTACTATTGCAGCTTTGGTATTATCTATAGAAATATAAGTTATCAGTTCATCAAGATTGCTGTTGAAGAATGTCGAGGAATTTGGAAATGAAAGTATGGTGAGTTGCGATTGGACCCGCCACTCCGGTTACTTCGCTATGCTAGACTCGGAGACCGGTGGTCCGTGCGTTGCACTGCGTTCGGACAGATGCGGAAGTCAGGTTTGCCTCTCGACTCGGGATTTCATCCACCTTGCTCGTCTATTGCGTTGAATCCTTACGCATCTCTCGCTTTCGGGGATCGCGCTCGGAACGTCGTCGATGGTTTATTGACCTTGGCGTTTGGTTCCTTCGGAGGAGGAACGAGCAAAAACGATGCATTCCAACTTTTGCTACGATTGTGACCTCAACGACCACGGATAGACATCGTCTAGCTTGTCGTTCGCTCGACGCCGCTGCTTGCGATGTCGCGACGGATTCGGTGGGAGTATGGAGGCTCATATGGCGCTAGAGGTGGACACGTCGTTCCGCCAGCGGTCGTCGAAGGCTAGTGGCAGCTTGCTGACGCGACGCTCCTCCTTTCGCACCAGGTTCGAACGGAAACATCGTCCTCTTCGCTTTCGACGGGAGCGAGAGGGTCGAGATCTATCTGCTCGGCGTAGAGTTTGAGGAAGGAAGGATCGAAACTGGCGCTGGAGAGGTTGGGCTCGGTCCGGGTCGTTCTCTTTTGAGCAGGTACGTCGTCGTCTCTTGTCTGTTTACACACGGGTTCATCTTGCCATTCTTTTGCTTCATTTCTTTCTTAAGCTCAGAATCTCGTGCGCGATATAAGTAAGCGACCGCGACAGAGATACAGGACGAGCAAGGATAACGAGACTTACGATGCACCGCATTCCACGACACCAATCTCCGTCGCCCTCCGAACTAAGCCATTTCAACGACCTCCGCCTTTTCGACACACGTTACTTCGCAGACTCTTCACTCATCTTTCGGCCTTCTAATTCGATCCTCCTCCTTGCATTTCATGTCGCACGAAGACGTCGGCGATGTCGTCCGCCGCTAGCTGCTCGTCGACGTGAAGGTTGGTCAGTTGCATCGATCCAGGACGTTTGGAGGCGTAATGGCATGCGTCACAGAGGAAGGGAATATCTCTGTCAACGCTGTTGTCGAATGCGCCGAACACAATATCCGCATGAAGGGCTGGGGACTGTTGCGCAGATGCGGTTCTCATTGCGAACCTTCGTTCGGTGCTTGGCATGAAGACGCATCGTCGCGATCGTCAGATGGGCGTCGCCGTTTGTGAAGCGGGAAGGAAGAGAAGAACGATGGAAGGAATGTGTTCGTGGATGCCGGCGGGAGCCAGGCAAAAGCAGAGGACGAGTGTTCCTCTCACGAGGTGCATCTGCCGTTTCATGTTTCATCAACGTGGATGTCTAACAACTCTCTCGTATTTCAGACGCGAGGTTAGTGGTTGGGGAGGGTTGACTGTCGAACGCTCATGACCTCCATCTTCCATCTCTCACCTTCTTTCCGCGCTATCGATTGGCGTTCACCTCCACCCCTTGCCCTTCCCCATCGTCGTCCATCCTCTCGCCCTCTTTCCTCATCTGTCACAGCGCCAGGCATGTCGACTCCCATTGGCCAATTGCGAAACCACCTCAAGAGATTCGCTGACAAATTATGAAGGACCCTTCGAGCTCTTCGATGCGGACCCCTCTTCAACGTCGACGTCTTCGCGAATGAGAGAGGGCGCGCAATCCGGGTCGCTAGTTGCACCGGCGCTTCACCTAGTTTCGGCGAAGACGCACTCACGAGGAGGTCGTTGGCGTTCAGTGAGATGCAGTGGCGGAAGAAGCACAGAAGGACGGACGCCTATAGGATTATGGATGGACGAGAAGTGCGAGAAGTACTGGTGCAAGTAATTGGATTGCGTTGGTGCGTCATTCACGGCCATTCTTTCTCGTAGATGCTTATCTTCCGTGATCAGACGTAACTTGGAGGACAATCGAGAGATCTGCGCCTTCTCTATCGGAGTCTATCCTCCCTCCTCCCTCTCGATCTCTTTCGGACACCAAATTGATTCTATTCAAGCTTGCCCTACATCAACGAACTTACAGTCGGCTTCACGCGTATCGTCTCGCTCATGGAAATTAGACGACGACGGGTGATGGTGCGGGGAAGGGAACGAGCGAAATCGAAGGATTATAATTACAGCCTCAACCCGTCGACGAAAGTTCGACGTTCAAACCTTCTCGTTCGAATTTTTCTCTCGTCTTTGCACCTTCTTTCCTCGCAGTTCGATGCCTCGTGGACGCCGGAATGCTGCTCGCTCGCCGTCAATGAACTTCGACGCGGAGACCTTCCCTTCGTGTCGGGATCGGACGCCGTCGTCTCGACGCTCGTCCCATATCCAAGTTCACCTGCCGTGCTCGGGAAGGAGAGATATGAGGATGCTGTTGGTGGAAGGTTGGGGATCGTGCTCCGCAGGCACGTCGCCGTCTCTACTTCTTTAACGCCCGATCTTATCGTTCGTTTCTCTAGCTCGTAGGTCGGTGAAGGAAAGATAGCAAGCAATGAGTGCGGCTACAGATGGCCGCCAAATTTCTCGAATTCTCCGCGTTCGGAGAAACGCCGCCGTCCGCCTCCCCAATCTATTCTCGATCTAAGGTGGCCTCTCTCCTCTCAATTTGACGTTCTTCTTGCGTGCCTCGCCACGGGACGTCGACAACTGCATCGTTGCTGCTCATCGACTCCAAGTCGACTTGAACGCGAGTCTGCTGTTGAATGGCCGATTCTCTTCTGTGGAATAGGACGTCGCTTTCGACATTATCCGTCGCAGTCACGACTTTACGACATTGCCGAAGGCGCCGGACACAACTTAAAGTACGGAGCGTGGAATAGAGTGTTGAATTTAAGATTCAATTCCTCGAGGACACCCGCAACTTCGAGAACGGTAATCAAGATGAAAACACGTCGACTATCTCCTCGTTCATGGAATGTCAATATCTCAACTACTCAAGGATGGACGTGTAGACTGGAGCGCGGTGAGCGCAGAAGTCGGGAATTCATTCCTTGAGGCTGCGCGACCTATTCGTTGTATCTAATTGTGTGAGGGTGAAGATGGAAGATAAGAGATTCGGATCTCTCTTACGGAGGTGTTCCGTCGAATCTTACTGTCGTTTTCATTTTGACTGATCAGTACTCTTTTTAGATCTGTTGCGCAAGCACATCGAACACGATAAGGACGAACGTTCCTCGAAAGACATCCATCTCCTTCGACGCAAATGCAAACTAATCAGATTCATCGAAGTTGTTGTTGAACTCGCCGAGCGCGATGGTGTGTGAAGGGAATAATGGGTAAGCACCGTCAAAAATCGATCCCATTCGTGCTTGGAGAATTAATGAAGATCTAGGCAAGACGTACTGGTCGGCAATTCGTTCACAGAGAGTTTCGGAGAACCGTCGGAAGATAAGAATGATGGGTGTATCAGACGCGATGGTAGCAACAAATCATCGGCCATCTCGCTCGACTGCGATCGATGCTTGCCCGACGAATCCCTGTCTCGTTTTAATCAACATCCCTCCATTCTCTGGTCTCTTCTCGTTTGCACATCGCCTTTCTCGTCATCTCTCGAACGGAAATGACGTAATTTGCATCGACCTATTTCAACGGAGGATAACGAGTCTGTATGTGTTGTCAAAGTCTCCTTCTCTTACGTTGCGTCGCCGGAGTCTAGAAGTGCCGGCTTGAAGAATCCTCTGGATTCCTTATTGGAATATGGCGACTCGACGCGTTGGAGAGCTACGGATCGGAAGTGCGTCTCTGCCAACTTATTTGAAGAAGGCGACAACTAAAATGCATCTCTAGGTCTCGCTAGATTGACGACAAACCATCAGCTTAACGGGCCGTCACGAAGGGAAGATGAGGATGAAAAGCTTCGGATGCTTCAACGTGTTGCGAGTACATTACGCGCGAAGCTCTATTGGAGAACCTCGTGCGTTATTCTCCACATTCTTTGCCATAGTACTTGCTAACGTCGTCTCATTTCTTCCTTCCTGCGCTCTCAATTTGCCGCTCATACACCTCATCTACCAATATCTCTCTTCGTCTCGGCGATTTCTCCGCATCTTTTACTCCATCTCCTTCTCACCCTCGTCCTGCGTCACATCATGCTCTCAACGTCCGCCCAACACTATCATCTTATCGTACATTCAAGGATGAATTAACTACCCATTCCGACACGAAGATCTCTTCCGTTTTTAATGCGACGACACCGATGATGAAAAAATGCGGAGAAAGCGTAGTACTCAGCGTACTATGCGAGGATAAAAGGACATATTTACCGCGCCGAACCTATCCTTCTCTCCGCCTTCGCCCTTTCACTCGATCTGACAATGGACTTTTATTCATTACGACGACAGGCGAATCCAGCTTCGTTCCTTGCATTCGTGGGCTATGATTATGAAGAATCTCGTCGAGAAGGATTGAAGAAATACGCGGGAACGGGTACTGACGAGCACAAAACCTCTTTGGCGACTCTTTGCTATGGTGATCCAGTCTACTACGAACGAATGGCTCATTCACGGTCGTACTTGGCAGATTTGGATTTGACGTACGCCCACAGTTGAAGGATCAGCGTCACAATAATTTCTTCGGAGTCACTTGTCTTCGGAACCGGCGCACTTGAAGTCCATCAGGGCGATGGTCATCAAACTTCGCGCATCCTCCAATTCATCAGAACCGAGTTCGGAACTACTTACCAAGCACAGCTCATCGACCGACACTCGGATCAACACTCTTTACGCAGCACAAGCAGCTAAGGCGTGAATCTTCAGAACGCTTCAACTCGATCTCATGAAGTTGACTGTATTGTGTACTTCCTCGAACTTTCCTCTCGCCGGCATATATCAATTAATCAAACTCTCGCTGAGCTATAGGACCAAGGTACCCTCTTTCTTTCGTCCACTCGTTTTCTTCATTATACTATCGCAATAGCGATTTATTCATTGCTTCTATTGTAATATATCCCGTGGCAAGCCACGCTATACCTTTTCCTTGTCTACTCCAATATCTTAATATTTGGCTATTAATCCTCTGCAGCGTCTAAATTGTATTGGTGGTGTACTTTAACGTGAATGCACCGCACCTGTCAGAGTTTGCAAGAAGTTATATTCAATAGGATATTCTGACTGAGACTCGGGGTGATTTCTTCAGATATAGCTTTCTATTTTTTATCTTGTTCAAACGACGAGAGCACCGCCAATACTCTGTTATTGAATTTCTCTGTGTAAATCTCGAGACGAGGGCGATTTCCATACGTTGAACGATGTCAAACGTTCTTCTTCATTTGCGGAGAACAGAGGGCTAAATGGAAGAACGTAGATATTATCAATTGTGCAAGCGTCAGCTTCACTCTGTGTCGAGTTCGAGTGTCTCGCGAACGTTTGATACAGGCGATTTGTGATAAATAACGCAGCTATTGGAAGCTTTCACGCGCGTCGCTGCGATGTTGAAAAGCTCGTTATGGCTTTAGAAGTGCAGTCTGGCGAAACAAATACAATGTCGTTGATTATATTTTAATGTAACTGCTGAGCCTCGAAGCTTCATGATAGTGCACTTCGGTATCTTTGATTATTGGCAACAGGAATCGTTGACGATTCATGCTTCTGGAGAACTGCAAAATGCGACTCAAACCACATCGGTTACTATACTCGGGCCGCGGAAGCATTGGGAATGCCGGTGGTCCGTGCGTCGAACGGCGCGAAAGGTCGCTTTCCTTGTTTCCTCGTCGACCTCGCTCTTCCATCATCCATCTGTCGAGTATTTGGGCATCTGGTCGTCATCTCATCGACGGCCATCGCTCTCGTGCAGGATATCGAAGGCTAATGTATCAGGGAGAGGACTGCACGAAAATGAAGAATTCCACCCTTACAATCGACGACGACTTCGAGTCTTCGACCATCTGACTTCAACGTCCACGGGCAAACGACGCCCAGCTTCGAGTCGCTATACGCTCGAAAATGACGCTTCCAATACACCGACGGATACATGAAGATTGTGTAGGTTATCTACATAGGATGCATGGGCTGGGTATCTCGCCTGACGTTCGCTTATTCCAGCTCGTTGGGGTGGTGATGCGGACTCTGACGCGTTGCTCGTGTGACGTCGACGAGCTCCTTGGTGCGCGCTCGGATCGAATCACATCGTCGATGCGATCGCAAAGAGGATAGTGGTCGCAGTATGTACAGGCGAGGGTGATGAGCTCGAGAAAGGGAGGAGGGGAGGAGTTGCTGGTGATAGATGTACTCGATTAAGAAGGTGCGTCGTCAGCTCTCGTTTCTTCGCGCACGAACTGAACGCTCGTCTCTGAAGCAGGTCTATCCGCGATGGCAATTACAGGATCTTCGAGAACACTGGGAACGTAAACTGCCTGTGTACGAAGAGAACGCCCGTCTGTGTTTCCACCTCCTATTCTCGACCATCCTGGAGACCTCCACGCTTTCACCTCGCCTCTCTCGTCTTCCTTTGGCCCTTCTTCTTCCTCCTTCTCCTATCCGAGTCTCCTATGCATGCCGCGGGGAGACGCTGGATAGCTGGTCGTCGTGCAGCTGGTCGACGTCAGATGAGTCAGCGCCGCTTCGAGCTCGCAAGGTTTGTCAGTGCGAACGCCTCAGCTGAAGAGATCATCTCGTTCAACTTCATTGGCAGGAGAATCGATTCATTATGGCCGTCGTCACATCGGGCACGAGGAGCGCCGTGGAAACGGGATCGACGATCGCTTTCGAAATTGGAGCTCAAGAAGACAGACGCCAACGACGCGGCCTTGGCCTTTGACATGAAGAACGTCGACAAGCTTATCACTCACGGATTATCGGACAGGCCCTGCCGTCGTTGACGGCGGAGAAGTGGAGGAAGGCGTTGGTTGGTTGAAGGCGGCGGGAGCGGGAAGAGAGTAGCGGAGGGTTGTTCCTCTCGTGCCGGTGCGTTCGCCATTTCTTGTTCCTCTTCGTTGCACCTTACACGCTTTACTGGAATTTTAGACGAATATTAATGCTCTCGGTGCCTAAACGAGGATGATAGCCAACGCTTATGCGTGTTGGTAATTGTGTGATATTCTGTCGCACGCGATTTCTTTCTGTGCTCCATCTTACGCCTTGGACTTCTTCCGTCCCAGTCAGTCATCCGGTCTCTTCTCATCGCCCGTCTCCGTGCATCGGCATCCGCATCCACTCGTCAACTACGAAGTCATCGCAGACGTTTTATGCCCAGGAGGATGCTCCGTCGAGGTGTCAGGACTCAGGATCGTCGACGCAAAGCGTGAAAAGCTTTTTAACTTCATCACGCAAACATCGCCGGTCGAATCGGAGGGAGTGCGATAGGATCGTCGGTTTCCTTCTATCATTTTTTTTGCACAAGAGATTTTTTCGCTGCTGGGTCGATGAAGACGCACCGACAGACAGACAACTTGCCGTCGAATAGCTTTTGGATTCGATGGAGGAGGAATGGGAGATGTCGACCGGGGAAGGCGATGGCTGAAGGATTGAAGGCAGCTCGTTGGCGTCCGAAGGCCCATGCGATGCTCGTGCGACGTCAATCGCCGCCGGTCGTCGTCGCCAATCGGCAATCGGCATGAAGAGCGAACTGTGGGCTATCCGAGATTACCAACCAGCTCGAAGATGCGAGGGATGAGAGTGCGGCTGGTGGAGGTTGGGTGCGTAATCATCTTCAAGTTCGTTTCTTTGCGCACAAACTCATTAATATTGCTGGCGTCTTTAGTAAGTCTATTCGAGACGATGATAGCGGTCTTCCGTTCGCGACTTCCGACTTCCTTCTCAGCGCCAAAGGCTTTGATATCGAGCAGCTCGCGTCAGAAGAGACGTCGCTCGGGCCCTGTGTCTCTACGTCATAACATAGATCCTTCCGAGAACCTCCACGCGATCATTCCGCATTTCTCGACTTCATCACGCATCTTTCTCATCGAGCAGCCTGAGTGCCGCCTCTAGCTCGCAAACTTGAAATCCGTTGGCGCGAACGGGCTAAGCGAAGATGAAGGCGTCGTCTCGATCGACGTCATGGGCCGAAGAATTATCGATTTTTGATTGCCATCGTTGGACGTATCGGGCACGAAAAATACAGCAGAAATGGAATAGATAGATTGTTGCTTTCGAAGTTCGAGCTCGGGCGGACACTTTTGACATGGCCTGTGAGTCTGTGGCGCGAAGGAAGTTTGAAGTTGGTGAGGAAGAAGTGAAGGAAGGCGCTGGTTAGTTAGTTGAAGGCAGTGGGAACGGGACGAAAATATGGGATAGGCTGGATAGCTGTTCCTCTCGTTTTGGTATGTGTGTATTTCTTGTTTCTCTGCGTACATGTGATGTCTTACACGCGTTATTGGAACTACTATATAGACGCGAGGTCGAAGTGAAGAAATGGAGAAGACAGGCTGCTGGAGAGTCCTCGATCGCAAGCTCCGCCTCCCGTTTTCTATATTGCAAATTCGACGGCGCCTTCCGTCCTCGTCCTCGTTGGCGATTTACCTTACTTTGCCAACCAAGCTTCATTCGTTATCTATCAAGCTTTTGCCGTTCGCCTCAACTTCGGCTTTTGCTCGCCGCTCGTCGATTTCAAGGCTTTCGCGGGTGAGTTTATATTTAAGCCAGGATACCAGGATGAAATGAAGCCACATTGAGGTGCTACATGTAGGATCGTTGCGATGAGGTCGACGTCTGAGTCCCCGGAATTTGGTATGGTGTGAAGACAAGAGCCAGTGTGGTCACTGTGATGATCGAGTTTCGACGTGGAGGTGGTTTGTTGGTGGATTCGGATCCTCGTACTCTTGCTTTTGGAGTGAATGGAGGTGGTAAGAGAGATGGGTGCGCTGACCTCATTTCAAAAAGATTCTGATCGAGGCGAAATTGAACTTTCCGTTTTTTATCAGGTGTACGGTTCATCGTGTTTATATAACAACGACACTTGAGCATGGTACGGTCGTTATTCCTTGGGTACGCTCGTCTCGTAGGCTCTTGGTGGGTATTGCGAGTTGTGATTGATCTGAGATCGATGTAGTAGTAGTAGTAAGCGATACAAAGTGAAAATACTGTACGTTGGAATTATCGAGACGCCAGCGAGAGAGTGTGTGTCGGAACTTCGAAGGTACTTGGTAGCAAGCACGTTTTGGTAAATTTAAAGGTGGTTTGCGTTTGCGAAATTAATTGTTGTATGCGCAACGTGCCTCGTCTCGTCTTGATCGTCGGTGGGGTGTTGTTCGATGGTTTCCGCTGTAACTAAGTGTTCTTGAATTCCGATGGTTTTTTTCTTTGTCTTTGAGCAGTTGGTTGGGTTTGATACTGGGAGTGGCAGTCGTTTTTATTCGGTGATTCGAACCATTTTTTGGAGGTTTACAGAGCGTACATGTAATAATTTAAAATAAATAGCAGGCTGCGAGACGAAATTTGTATGTAGCTAGCCTTTCCTTCGAACTGGCCCGGCCTGGGCATCCGTTTTCGTTGTGAGATGGAAATTGAATTTGAAAGAACCGAGGCGTGGAAGGGCACGGGACGGCGCCGCGCGAGTGACACTGCGTGCAAGGCCCAATATTTCCCTCAGAAATAGTCGTGAGATAGACATCAATAGTTAACCCTTATTTAGACATCTATCATGCCGTGAGATAGAGTTTGAAATATCAAAACAACATCAAACGTTATTTTTCAGGGAAATATTGATCCGAGAAATAGGAAACCCGAATTTGGAACAAAGAGTCCCGGTATGGGAATACTTATTTGCTAGCGTAAGTTTCAAAAACAAGGTTAAGGTTTGTTTTTCCATATTTCAAATCAAGATAGGCAAAGATAAAGAAATCCTTTTTCGATTCCATATTTTCAGATCAAAGAGAAAGACCCTAACAAACCAAAATAAGTAACCTATCAACACCTAATATACTCCAAAATAGAGTAAACCTATTTGGAAGCCTACCACTCTGTCGAATACGTGATAAGATAGGATAGCTATGTCAAGGTGAAATATGCATCGGCCGATGCATTGGCCGCTCTACCGGGACGATCAATTGGCCGATTAAGCTTGCGACAACGTCGGTTCGTTGTGGGCGACGTCCAAAGGCATCGTTGAAGTGACTCTCTTGTGAGACAAGAGTCTGAGCAGAAGTCTCATTCGACGGAGTTCAACTCGAGATCGGAAACGCTGACGATACCTAGCAACGGGTAGAACGTTTCTGCATCTCCTTTCTCAGCGTCGATGGGTTGGGAGTTCCTACACTTCGATGACGGCTATTGAACTTGATAAGACGATCTGGCTTAGTACGAGGGGGTGGTGATCGAAAATGATGAATAGATTTCTACAACGATTACAAAGTTACGGAAGATATCACGACCAGTCGAAGCTGCCTACGTTGAAACCGCTTTCG
>KQ086243.1:0-28881 GCA_001020605.1 Schizopora paradoxa | reverse complement strand
AAAGAAAAAATGAACAGTGTTGCCTATCTACAGGGGGAAAATTGCAACCAAATCAGAAGTCAAATATACCGTCAGAAAGGTATTTGAAAGCTCTATAAGACTTCAAAGTTACAGATTTTTTCCTCCATATTTACATAGCATATACTCAAGTCTTTTGTTTATGCTGCTGGCATCAAATGTATGGGCCCACATGTAGCAATACATTTGAAATGTACAGCTATGCCATGTGTTGATATAAGATGATAGAGTAGCAAGCAGACCTCGTGGTGTATATTTATTTGGTCTGTCTGCAGTCTGTAGAGCGTGGGATAGTGGTCCGAAAACCAGACCACTTTCCCACGTGTCTCACTGTAAAATACATTGAAATGTATGGGCCCATATGTAAAGATATATTTGAAATGTAGTGTGTAGCAAAATGTCAACTCACTGTAAAATACATTGCAATGTATGGGCCCACATGCTATCATATATTTGAAATGTAGTGTGTAGCAAAATGTCAACTCACTGTAAAATACATTGCAATGTATGGGCCCACATGCTATCATACATTTGAAATGTAGTGTGCAGCAAAATGTGAGCTCACTGTAAGACACATTGAAATGTATGGGCCCATATGTAAAGATACATTTGAAATGTTGTGCACCACCAAATGTGAGCTCACTATATAATACATTGAAATGTGTGGGCCCACATGTTATCATACATTTGAAATGTACGGCTTCGCCATGGGCCCACATGTAATACAATACATAAAATGTATGGGCCCACATGTAAAGATACTCGCAAAATGTATGGATTTGCCATGGGCCGACATGTTACAATATGTGTTGAAATGTACCGAATCTTAAGGTAATAGCCTTAGGATTCTGGTGATTCTCTACATCAGCTAACATGAGATATACATGTAAATATATATGTGGGCCCATGTTTTAAAATCATATGTAATGTCCAGGCTGAGCTGGCTTTGTGACCGGCTCACCACACCTCATAGTGTCAGCTTATTTGTAATTATCAACATGAATATCTTGCCATGGGCCCATATATCTTTACATTAGCGTGGGCCGATGATCAGCTGCAAGATAATATCGTACACTACGTCACCTTACATTAAGTGTAAATATCACTTAAGTAGACTGAATGGGGTCGCTACCTGTTAGATATATAATACTATATCAATAAATATTGATGCCTCGGTATCATACATGGCAATGTACATAGGAGGCATTAATTGATTATATGGGTATCATATGGCACAACCAATGGGAGGGCAGGGCTCTTTGGACAGTTCCCCTCGTTGCTTTCGGCCACCCCCGGTGCCCTAAAGCGGGGTTGCCTTAGGTTTACACCACGGCCACGCTCAGGATGTATCCCAAAGCGGGTTGTTCTGGCAAATGAGCCAAAAATAAAGCTATTCGGGACGGGTGAATGTTATTATTAGCATAACGGGACATCCCGCGATAGTTCGGGAGCAGGAAGCCGGGCGATGCCCATTCTATATTTACTATATACACAAGAGGGAATACAAGTCCACGCTTAGCTACCCCTCGATCAAGAAAAAGGATCCCACAATCGGGACATCGAAAAGAAAGATATGCAGCACTAAAATGAGGCGAAATGTAAGAAAAGAAGAAATACACAGGAATACAATGATATTGACAATGACAAGATATGGGTCTAGCGACGAGTTTGACGACGTGGACGGGGGTTGGCCAATGAATCATCGGCGGCTCGCTTGCGCGTGAGCGGCGGGTTGTTGACGGCCGGTGGGACAGAAGTGAGGCGGGCGAAGGCGAAAGACTTGCGCGTGGTCGTGGCCTGGCGGTCCGAGTTCTCCCTTTAATTTCCCTTTCACCTTCACTCCCATTTCCTTTCTCCTTTCTATTCTCTTTTATCCTCATGCATTTCATTCCTCTTTCACTCTCTTTCTCTTTGTACATTCTCGATGTATATCTTCTTCTTGCCCGCAACGATGCTCTGTGTGCTCTTACGCATCGTTCGCAGGCAAGTACTTTCTCCCTCGCTGTAGCTCGTGCTCTTACGCATCGTTCGCAGACCCTCACTCGCGAATTTTTGTTTCCCTCCCACCTCCCTAAACATTTTATTATTCTACTGTATTACTACATTACTTCAGCCTGTACTTAGTACTGTCCCTCAGTGTCGGCTTGAGTCGCGTCCCACTTCGGGATTTGTGACAAGAGAACACGGGACCGCAATCGACATTGCTTGCCCCCCAAAACTTGGCCGCAATAGTGACTATATGCGCGCGTGACTGTCACATTACGAGGAGTAGCAGAGCCTCGATGGGAGGATCGTTCGAGTCGTTCAGCGTGGACACGCCTTCCATGTTTGACGGGCCAGGCGTGAGTGAAGGGGGGTCGTCGACAGGACGGTTGGAATCCTGCTCGAAATTGCAAGCCAGCAGAGGCATGAGCCATGCAACGTCGTCCAGCGCCGATTCGTACTCGTCCCTCGCTTCTGAGCCCGGCTCGGACGCGTCCTTCCACCACATGAGCGTGAGGAGGAGCAGTAGAATGCCATTACGCTCCCCCTTCCGAACGTCGACCCAGCGTTCGTCAGAAGGGACCTGCTGGAGCAAAGGCCAGCGAGACTGATTGCCAGCCACCCGCCAGGCAGGCATAAGGCCGGCGTACCAGCTGCGCCACGCCTCGCCGTATTTCGTCAGATCTCGCCTTATCTCGTCGAGAGGAGGTTTGTCGAGAAGTCGGTTGCGTGAAGTCCAGAACAGAACGGCGCCAGGACGAAACTTGCAGCCGAGCCCCCGCCTACGATTCTGAGCAAATCAACGTTAGATGTTAAAATTCCGAGAGAATAGAGCATACAAAACTCACCGCTGAGCCATCCAGAATCTTCTCCAGCTTTGCCCAATGGTAAAGCACCTTCTCCTCGTCATCACCTGTGAACGCAACCCTCAGGTGCTCGTACAGCGGAATCGCCCATGACGGCAACTCGTTGACGACGATCGGCGGACCGCCAAGACCACAGTGGCTGGCCACGCTTGTCGAGCTTGAGATCCCAGAAGGTGGGGAGGCGGCGATGGGACTTGCGATTTGAAGAGTGTCCAGGTGGGCGGAGGACGGCGATGTCGTCGTTGGCGGGGAGCTCTGTTGCACGGATTGGCTGGGAGATGATGATTGGGCAGCAGAAGGTTGCGTTGTTGAAGGCAGTTGCTCGGATTGGTCGGGATGGGATGGTTGGGCGACAGAAGAATGAACCATCGATGGTTGATCACCAGAGTTGACAGCTGTGGACACTTCGTCAATCGTGGGCCTGAACGAAGCAACCTAATCAGTAAAGGCATTCACACGCACATCAAATCGCAAACTCACGTTGAGGTCGAGGCCTTCGCAGCTCTCGGCAGGCTCGGCCGAGGGGGAGGCATTTCAAAGTTTGCCGGGAGGCCGGGCGCTTCATCAGGCGCTGCAGTTTGTTCGCCGTTCCCTTTTCCGGCATCTGCCAAACCCATCGACAAGAACATCGCGTTTCGACGACCGATATTCAGCAGCTGTTCGTGCTCATATCTCGAAACTACTCGGCCGTCAGCCAGACGGCATTGCTCGATCTCTCCTCGATAGAAGGTGCTAAGGATTTGGATGGAGGGTTCATCGGGCGACATGGGTTCTCGACGAGCGACTCGGGGGGGAGGTGAAGGAGATCTCAAAGGCGCGTCCTGTTCTGTTCTGTCGAGCATTTCTGGGTTGTGAAAAATCTCGTCCTCCGTTCCATCCTCGTCGTCGTCAGAATTCACACCATCCGTTCGCCTCGCCTTTCCGACGACAGTGCGAGGACGCGGACACGTTGGGCCAGAGGAAGAAGACGACTCTTCTGGCGGCCTCGAAGAACCAGCTGCCTGCACGTCAACCTCTGCAGGCAGCGCGCTCGACGCAGAGCTCGAGGTGGAGGGAAGTTCGTCGACCTCGCCATTCATCAGCCATACGTCTTCACCTGGGACGGGGTCGAAGTCGTAACGATGCCACTCGTAATCAGCTTCGGACACGCATGAGCGAGAAGATCGAATTGCATGAGGAGAACGATCACGTACAGATACAGAGGCGAGCGAATCGACCGAATGGCATCAACACGTTACGTTGGAATTCTGGGTTGTGCTGCTCCCAGGCAAGTCCTTTCTGTAGAGTCTTCCCGCAACCTGCGCTGCAGCACTTCGTTAGCAAAACAACGCGCGCGCGCACGGACAACCCCACTTACTTGAAGAATGCGACTTTACCCTTCTTCGCTGGGTTCGGCCCAGCGCCCAGCGAATAAATCAAGATTCCCGTAGCTTCGTAAATCTGCTCGGCCATTTGGTTGAGGAGGAAGTGCACTCGCTGCATCGATCTGCGCAAAGATCAGACAAAAAGTGAGTAACTGATCTAAATTGAGTACATACCGAAATCTCTGACGACCAATTTTCAACCTCTCTTTCTCTGCAGCTGGTAAATCCATCTCTTCTGGGCGCAACAAATCCTTGTTTTCCATCGCTTCGAGCGCGGCTAGCTTGGCCGTGATATCATCCTGACGGAACTTGTCGACGGCCTGCACGACGTCTTCCGTCTCCTTCTCCAGCTGCGCGGCAAGAAACTTGTTTTGAAATGCGAGTCGATCGCCGTGTTTCTTCCCAAGAGTCTTCTTCTCTGCCTGCCACAGCTGTTCGATTACCTCGTCGAAGCGCTCCCGATTCATTTCATGGTACGCGTGTATTGCTTTCTTCATTGACTTTCTCTTCTTGATGGGTCCCTTGACCAGCGCGGCGACAAGTTCCACGGATCGCTGCTGGGCGGCAGTACCCGGATCTGTGCGCGTCTTTGCGTTATTGGGGAACCATGATTTAATAAGCTGAGTGCAATCATTAACTTCGAGCATTGCAGTAAACAATATGGCATGCTCACCTTAGTTTTCTTAGTTATTAGTGCCCCCAACGCGGCAGCCCGTATTTCCTCTGGCGATCGAACGCGCTTAGCGATCCGGATTTCGTCAGTATTGGCGGATGGAGCGGGACCGGCTTGCGAACGAGACGCGTCCGTCACGGTTTTCTGCCCGCTGGACGCGTCTGCTTCGTCTTTGTCGTCGTTGTCATCCCGATCTCTGCCGTCGTCCCCATCACGGTCCTTGTCGTCGTCACTCTCGTCGACCTCGTTCTCTTCAACCCCGTCTTCAACGGTACTACCCGCTTGGACAATGGGATCGCCAGGCATCCATCCCTCCGGGAGGGCGCGGGGGAACTTGTCGAAGAATTCTGGGAGAATTCGATTCCAGAACGACCTCAGGCTCTTCCCGACGCATGCATCGCCGTAAGCGCCGGCTTCAGACTTCAAATGCGTCAACTCCTCTTTCATGAACCGCGACGCGCGAGGCATCTTGAGGCGGCGGGAGATTCTGCGAGTGAAACGATGGCGAGGAGAGAGGTGAGAGGAAGAAGCCCCTTTGTTTTCTCGTTCGATTCCCGTGCTTGTCAAGCACTTTTGATGACGTCCTAGACGAGCAGAACGACTTCCTCGACGAGACGAGCTGGTCGCATTGGGCGGCGTTCGATGTTCGATGTCCGGATGACTTCACATCCGAGCCGCATCGGTCGCGAGCAGCATCGAATCGTCCCCACGGGCGTATCATAAAGACCAACGACTCTTGCACCATGCTGTCCCCCCGCCCCTTTCAAGCCCCCACCATGTCAAACCGCGATAACGCTCAACGACCCCCTACCGCTCCTCCTCCCGATGGAACTCCTCCTGCCGGTGGCCTACCCGGCGGACTTCCTCCTGACGTGCCTCCTCCTGGCTATACGCCACCTGAAAACGGCGCCAACGTTGGAGGGGGAGAGGCAGGTGAGGAAGATTTTTTCAACGTCCCCACCGGCAATGGAGCGATCGAAGGGTTTGCCATCATTTCGTTCATGTTCTTTTTTCGACTTTCTTTCTTTTTTGCACGAACATTTGCCCAGGCTGCTGACAACATGTTGGAAGGCGACGTTCACGACGCCTTCTCTGCCTACATGCAGCATCGTCGGCGCGATGGGGACGGTGACGGTGACGGCGGACCGCCTTCCACCACTCAGGGTGCACCAGCGACCGCTCCCGCCGTCCAAGGGGCTGTAGCTTCTTCGAGCAGGTGCGCGATCATTCACATGCAGTTGGTTCGAACTCACTAACCTTTGTTTCGCAGCAACCAAAACTCGCAGTCCAACCGACCCCAGGCACATGCCAGTGGAAGCGGCACCTCGGGAGCGTCGCTCATGTACGTCTTTGACTTTTTAATTGTCTTCGTTCGATTCAACTAACTACACAGGTTCGATGCACACTTCAGGCGTCCCGCCTTCGCCCTGTCCCAACCCACCCCGCTTGCCCCATCCCTGACACCGAGCCACGCCATTCCATTCCACGCAACCACCTCCACCAACTCCAGCATCGACGAGGCGGGTGCGCCGACTCGCAACAGTCAACCCCCTTCCGCTGCAGACCCCTCCGCGACGTCGAGTTCATCGAGTTCATCGGGCTCGTCGCCTGAAGCTCCGCGTGGCCGCCCCCGCGCCCCTGCGGAGAACGCCATAGCAGGGCCGTTGTCTGGCGAGATGCCGCTCGGCACTGCTGGCTTCGGTGCTAACATCGGCGGTGGCCTTGATTACGGGGAGGCGGTAAACTGGGCTGAGGTCTTTGCGTACGAGGAACGGATTCGCCGCCCCCCCTCCCCTCCGCCGTCCACCTCAAGCTCTGACGCCAGGCGCGTCGACGAGTATCAAGAGCGAGAGGAATACGAGGCCGCCGTGGAGGAGTCGATACGCCGCTCTCACCCGTACTACCGCTACCGCTACGAATCCGGTTACAACGACTATCTCGACCCCTACGTGTTCAACGGGTACTGGCACCCCCGCTATAACCCCTACGAAGACGACGAGGACTTCGACGCTCTTATCGAGTGGGCTATCGCTTTCGAGGCTGAGGAGGCGGAGCTCGAGGAGCGCAGGCGGAAGAAGATTAGAGCCGGCAAACAGAGGGCGTGAGGCGAGTTCGGCAGAAGGGTTTGCGTGCGTGAACAGTGCGCAAATGTATATAAAAATCTTGAGTCATCTTTTCTCTTCTTGACATGCCCGTGCCATACACGTACCATATCTCCGTAACCTGTTGACCGCTCCAGCTTCTTGACTCCTACCTTAGACGTTCGCGATGTTTATCTGTGTATTCTTTCTTCATTTTGTGCTCGTTGTATGTGTTTTCTTTCGTTCCTTTTTTGATGAACGTGGACTATATTTTGTACATTTCTTGAGGCACGGACAATATATCTTGTTTCTTGGTAATCTTGCGTGTGCGGGACGTTCTCAAAGGCTATCGAATGTCAGGTATTGCATTTCGGCGAGGTAAGTTGGGAGTGCATACAGGCAGTTGCTACAATACAACCCCGTCCTCGTGCCTCTGCACTTGGTTGCAGTTGATTCTTACGTGTATTGGTACGCAATCCTAATGAAATAACCCACGTTGACAGTGGTTGATTCCAATGAGATAACTCTCCAGTCGTCGAAGCTTACTGGGGCGTAAAGGTGAGGAACGATGAAGTCGAATGTACGACATCGCCTTATACCTCTCAGACACACCTTGAACGCGTACACCTCTCGAAACCAGGAACTATGAAGTATTTGATTTCAGTTTTTTAAAAGATATTGGGGCTACTGGTGATGGTACATGCTATTGTTTTCTATACATACCTGATTATTTGCATCCAGAACCGGCCGTGGTCGCTCAGGCGCTGGCGCGCGCTAACGCCTGTCCACGCTCTTCGAACATCAACCTCAACCATCTCAACCTCAACCATCTCAACCTCAACCATTGTCGCATCAACCACCATATACCGCCGATGCCTGCCGGTCGTCCTCCAAAGTACGTCAGCGACGACGATTGAAAGGCGGCCATCCGTGAACAGAAGAAGTCGTGGTCCCATCGGTACGAGTCATAGAACCATCTTGCATGGACAAACATCCTGACGGTAGCTCGTTCGAAGGAACGCACCTATTCTTTCTCGAAGACGTCGCAAACGTTTGGCCAGCACCCAACGAACCGTATACCCAACACCTCCACCCGACGACGACCCTCCCTCTACCGCTCACGTCAAGCCGTCCATATCTCGCCATCTTGCGTCGCTTGTCGAAGGCAACCCAGACTCGCCGGGAGAGGCGATCTGGGAACACCTCAATAACGGACTCGACTCGTCTCCGGATGCCAGCTCACCCGCCAAAGCAACTGAGCATATGCAGTACGTGTTGATGGGGATTTCTGGTCGGGGTTGGGGGCAGCTCATCTACCACTCACTCGCCATCGAAGATGGCGCCCTCCTTAGTCGACGGCTTCGAGACTTCACTCTCGTCCAGCAGGCGATTGAGTCGCTCGAAGACTTTGCTCACAAGGTCGTCGCAAACGCCTTTGAGCTCGACCCATCCGGAAGGACGGGGATGCACACGGAGGCGAGGTTCGTCTTCCGACAAGTTGGGCAGATATCATTCATTCTGCATGAGCTGATATGCTCGCGGAAGCAGGGGCTCGATCACTTTGCTACGCTGTACACATCCTCTTCGTTCGATTTCCAATCGGGTCATGTAGATTAATTGCACTTGAAGTTGAATATTTCGTTCGAGAATCATTGTCGAACTCTCGTTCGGGAAGTGTTAGAATGCCGGATTACAAATCAGCCTCCAAAGCTCTTTGTCGTTGGGGACGCAGCTGCCCACTGCCCATCGTCCACGATGTCTCGCCGACGACCTCGCAAACGCTTTCGCAGTGATTGGTCTCATGCGACCGTCACTCTCTACGACGAGTGCGAATTCGACTCCATCGACGTCGACGACGTCGATGTTTCCACTTCTCAGACAGGCTGCGCCGCCGAAGGGCACGTTGTCGACGATGGTGTAGGAGATTGGGAATATGGGACGAACGGACCTCTGTGGGACGACGGGGTGCAAGAGGAGACTATACAAGACTCGGAGCTCTTTGACAATCCTCACGACGACGCGCGAGTCAGGTTTGAGTTGAGTGGGACGGTCGGCGCCGAAGGAGAGGATGGGAATGAGATAAGGGCAATTTCGGAGGAAACAGTTAAGGTGTGTCGTCCTGCCCTCTGCCTACGCCAGCAACTCACCGATGTTAATCAGGTCATCGAGGAATTCATTCCGCTGCGCGATGGAATTTTGGACCAGCTCCTCACGATGGAAGGCGGCCCATCCGACTATCAAACCTGTTTCCACTGCAATAACGTCGGAACACATCGATGTGTTACCTGCTCGGGCAACCGAATCTGTTGCTCACGGTGCATGGTGTCAATCCATGCAACTCTTCCTTTTCACTTCATCGAGGTAAGACGTTTACGCTTCTGCTGATAAATGTCGAAGCTCATCTTCGTTCTACAGTATTGGAATATGAAACACTGGGAGAAGTCGACGTTGGATCGACTTGGGTTCGTCCTCCACCTGGGTCACAACGGGGAGCCATGCCCGATGCCGGAGGGCGGAAAGCGCATGCTTCACGTATTGCACTGTACAGGTCTCCATGATGTTCGTGTCGTGTTCTGCGGCTGCCATCACGAAGGCCTTCGATTTGACGACGATTCCAACATGAATCAGCTCCTCCGCGCCCGCCTGTTTCCCGCAACCCCCGGTCGCGTCCAATCCGCCGTGACGTTTGACTGCTTGAACGAGTTCCATATCCTCACCACGCAAGGCAAGCTCACCGCTATGGACTATTACGAAACATTGGTCCGCTTAACAGACAACACTGGGGTGGATCCCCCAAAGGTGCGTTCTATCCACTCTGTTCTATTGCTCACGACTAACCGACAATCTACAGAAAAAGTATGACGAGTTCTTGCGATGTTCGAGACTCTGGCGGCACCTTACCATGATGAAGCGCGCAGCGGTGTTCTTGACAGGCGGGGTGGATGCTTGCGAACCCGGGTCGTGTGCCGTACCGTGTTACGCTTGCCCGTCGGATCTGGACAAGATGTCCGTCGCTGATCTGTTCGAAGCGGTCTACGGCGATCCTTGGTGAGAAGTTGAGATACGTCGGACTCATCATTGCACTAACGCCGGACTCTGACAGGTGGACGAACACAGATTATCGGCAGCTAGATGCGAATTTCAGGTTTCAGCTGAAACAGCGCGGCCTCAGAGACCACCCTTTGAATGACGGATGCGCCTACATCGTGCGGGACCCACCGTATCACGCCCATTTGGACGCCTGTGGACCACAGACAGAGGTGCCGTCGTCGTGTCTTCTCTCCATATTTGTTTGCTTACCTGACGCGGGGAAGATCAACATATGCGACTCGGGATTACACGCTGTCGACCACGCAAATCTACGAGGGGGGGCCGCATACATTGCAAGCGGCGTTGGCGCTTGTCAGTGCCGCCATATGATGGTCATGCCGGGAGGAGTTGGAGACTTGCAGAAAGGCGAGAAGTACGTACTTCTTTCGTTTATTGGACGCTGGCTAACGACAGAACAGATACTCCAACATGGACTACATTTTTGCGTCTGCTGCGCTATGCGCGAAGGGTGATAGGATGGTCGTCTCGTACGACATCGCATGTCAGTGGCACCGCAACCTCGCCTCGCGGTGCGAAGCTCTCCCCTCCCACGTCGCATTCGATCCCCTTACCGTGGATTTGGAATACGTGATCCCTAAATTCCACATTAGCGCGCACGGTTCGAAATGTCAGGGCAAGTTTTCACTGAATTATCGGCGCTACATGGGCCGCACAGATGGCGAGAACATCGAGCGAGGCTGGGCGTGGATGAACCCGGCGTCGTTGAGCACTCGTGAGATGGGCCCTGGGTCGCGCGCGGACACATTAGACGACCAGTGGGGGGCTTTCAACTTCGCAACACTAACCCGGTTGGGTGGGTAGCAGTCTCCACCTTTGCTTCGCATGATTCACTTACTGACTTGTTTTTAGGAGTCACTCTTGGACGCCGGCTTCACGAAGCGGCACGTCAAGCACAAGCCCAACGAGCAATTCACGACCAAATGTCGTCATCATTTCCTCCGTCTGCCGTTGCGGATTGGGGGAGCATGGTTGACGCCTGGGCAGCTAACCCATTCGACGAATCGCTACCCAATCCTTTCGAAGAACCGGAGCCGAACGTGACCGTAGCTGATGTTCGGCGCGAGCTCAACGTCGAAGAAGAGGCTGAGCTCGCACGCGGCGTGGTCCCGGAGCATGCAGTCTCGGCAAGCAAGTGCATCCTCACAGGCCTTCAGCTCGAGGATCAACAGTTCGTCGGTTTTCTTTCCCTCTTGTCTGACATGTTCTTACGCAAATTCTCAGGCGAGCGCTCAAGTCCCTTCCTTGTGTACCGCTTACCAGCACCACCCGCGCCCTCGGAGTAGAGGACAAAGAGTTGGAGTTGAAGCGTAAGATTGTACAGTGGATCCGTCAAGTCCAACCTGTATACATGCCAGGCCTTCGCGTCAACGACCAGAACACTGTCGATCGACAGGTTACCGCCGCCGACCCTAACGCCGCCCAACAGAACGCTCCCACACACGACGCTACCACGCAGGATGCTACCACGCAGGATGCTGCCACGCAGAACGATGCCACGCAGCCCGTTGCCACGCAGAACAATGCCGACGACGCGGACAGCGAGACAGACGACGACGCATTCGGCTGCGATGTCTGGGATATCGAGCTCCGCCTTCCATCTTCCCTCTCTCCTGCAGACCGCGCACGTTTTTGCGTGCCGGGACTTGTTGAGAAGGAGACTCGCCTTCGGATTGCACAGGCTGACGACGCCCTTGTCGATCTTCGTCGAACCATTAGAACCATCTCCACCCTTCGTGCGCACCACTCAACTCAGACGTCGGGCACCGGTGTTGCCGCCAACACCCGGATGCAATCCCTCATCGCTCGGCACAAGAGAAAAGAAGGACGAGTAGCAGATCGTTACCGGGCGGCACGAGAGGCACTACTGAGCCTTGACCCGGCGGGCAACTGGACTCAGCGTCTCCTCGAACTCGAGCATGAGGATTGCCGTCCTGCTCACCCTGAGAAAAAGTCAACCACTAAGAACGGGAAGACGACGTATGGTGCAACGACTGGGCAGGGTACGTACAAGACGCCGTGGATCTGGCTTACCGGCGGTCTCGTTCCCCCCCAACCAGGAGAGACTGCAGAGGAGATACGACTCGACGAGGGAGTTCGCTTGGACTGGGCCAAATCCTTGGCTCGCGCGGAAAGATGGGAAGAGGAAGTCATTCTCGTTCCCATCGAGATGCGCCGGGTTTTGCGCGGGCTCGTACACAGAGCTCACTGGTGGCGGACCACGGCCGATGGTGCGCATGCTGCGACACCTCGAATCCTTGCCGGTTATCACGCTTACTCTTCGAAACAAGCAGAAGTGTACGAAAAGCTTGCTCAGTCATTCGCATCGCTGTGGTTACCTTTACTTGCCAAATGGTTCATCCCAATTCCCGAGGGATGGCCTTCGACGTGTCGAGAGATCAAGAATCTCTCGACGCACGGTGTCGTTCGTCGCCTCCCGTGGTTAGCGACAGCTAGATCTGTTACCGTTCTTAATATTTCACAATCCGTGCCCTCCGATGCCAATGTAAATAACCAGCTTTGAAATACATATATATGTTCCTTATTTGTGTCAATTTTTGGATATGGGTGCACCGTTGAATTGTCTGCGAAGTTGAACTATCTGCTGAGTTGAACTTCGCCGTTTTCTACAAGTCCCTCGCCACAGCCAATCATAACGCGTGAGAGCTGCACCGTGTTCGCAACGCGTGGCATGCCCAACTGTTTCTATTCTTGTACTAATCCGGGGGATTCCGTCTTTTGCACAGCTCTGCTTACAGTGCAAGCTATTTTGAGGTGGCACGTCATTCTATTGTTGACACCGGCTCTTTCCGATACACGTAGGCACCGGCTCTATCCGTACTGTCTATTTTTGCCCAGAGAAGCCGCTGCCGCTATTAAAAAAGCACGGCTACTCCCGCCATCATCTCGAGCTGTCATGTTATCTATTTTTACTTAGTGTAGTGGGCCAAGCCTGTGGCTGGCAGTGTACGAATACCGCTGTACTCCAAGCACGAATTACATCACAAACACACATGATAAACTGTTTAATGCATATATAAACAAGAATCATGCAGTCATGCTGGTCACTGCAGTGACCTGTATGTCACTACAGTGACCAAATGTCAGTACATAGCAAGTATTAGTGCAAGACAAAGGCTTTATATGTGGTACATAAACTGTGAACAGCAGTTACTGTAACACACTATACCTCTGCATATTATGACGAGACCGTGGGCCTCCCCTTTCACTGTTGCTCAAAGAGCGTACACGGAATTCATCATGAAAAGCTCAATTCTGTTGATGGTAATGGGTTTATCAGAATAATGACCAAGTAAACATATGAATCTGATGTCATTTTTGAATTCCTGGAGATCAAAAAACCCCTGATGCACTTTTTCCCCTCTCAAAAGGCGCATATATAGCCTTAGAACACAAAATACATGGTGTGGGAACTTTAGTAGTGAATTTATTTTGAGCTTGTTTTGTATCCGATCAAGGCCAAACTTCGTGGGAATATGGACTTGTATATAATGCACGTTTTCGTACATTTTTTCTATTTTTAGAACCACGGATGCATGAGAAACGTGCAGATTACTAGTCAAACACTTGAGAATGTCTGGGAACTTTCAACTTATCACGTGTTTCTGATAACGTAATCGTGTTCCCAGGCCTCGAAAACCCCCAGTACATATTTTTCCTTATTTTTGCAGCTGCACAGAAAGACTAGAAACCCACAAAACAGCCGATTGGCTGATTTCTGCCAAATTCAGCAGACCGGGTAAAGCATAGCCGGGCTCAGCGCTGGTTATGACGTCAATCGACGTGCTCGGTTACTTCACCACGTCGATTGACGTCATTTCCAGCGCTGCTCGCTTATGTCAGCATTGGCAGACTTTTGTTTGATCTTGGAAATGGCATAACTCGCTGGTTTCTTGACCGTTTGGGTTGAAATTTTGAGAGTGTGTGTATCTACATAGAACAAAGCTTTCTACGTCTTTTGGTGTGCAACTCGGACCCACAACCGTGAGAAGTGAGTGAAACACAGGTATTTTGGGAGTATCGGTGCCAAAACATTAATAACTTCCTCAAATCATGTCCGTTTGGGACCAAATTTTGAGGAGGCATGTATCTATATGTTACAAGCATGCTCATAAAGTTGCATATGTCTTACTGCATATATACTGGCAAACTCATGCATTGCTTTTAGTTTTAGGCTTGGGCGCATCCGCAAAGAAAGCAATTGTGGTATACATTATCCAATTCTTGATAGAATTTCATGAAACTTCATACATACATGTATCTAGCCTGTATGTACCTGCCTGCAGAATTTCATGCACTTTGGACACTCCTGTGGCAAGATATGGGCAGAGGTTGCAGCCGTAGAGGTAGCTTATCCCAATGCGGAAGCGACTGTCCCACGGTTCAATGGCTGCACCAGCGCGCATGTCCTGCTGGATAAACACAGAACAAATCCATAAGATATTCAAATGAGCACATATTGCAACATAAACTACACCATTCTGTACCCACAGACGGTGCCATCTTAACTGTGCAAAAATTTGTGGTGAAATTGCTCATATCAGGATGCTCTTGGGCAGACAATTATGACAAGGCGCAAAAACAGCTGAGCGGCGCGTCTTTCCATCACCATATCTTGCCATCCACCCAACCAAATTACATGGTTGTTTGACATATGGATAGCCAACGTTCTAGAGATAATTATCATGTAAAATTGTGTGGTGAAATGTTGTGTGGTGAAGCGTGAGGGTGATGGAAACAGGTGAGTTCACGTTCTCGCAATGTCACGGTCACAGTGGCTATACGGTCATTAGAGATAAGCTGCGCCACCGAGGCTACACATTAGAGAAATTTCTAATCGTGACCGTGACATCTCTAATGCAAAACACAGCCACTGACATCGTTTTCCTGTACCCGTAAAATAACAAAACCTCAACAAGTTCGGTATTCGTAAAGCCGGCTATCCGTGCATTCTGCCCCGAGGATTCATATTGATTATATTAACCCTAGAAATGTAGGAATAACCCAGGATTCCCGATTTGGCATCCCAACGCGAGCCCAGGGGCAACGGAATATCCCCCCCTATTATTTTCGTACATATCCATGTTAATAACTCATTGACACCAAAAATATTTACTATCACACCTTATTGCAACTGTATCATCCTTTCATTGATATGGTATCATATCAGTAGTGGGTAGGACTGGTTTGATACCTAGCGAGGGAGAAAGCTGGCCGAGATACCCCACAATGTAAATCAGCATTGCAATAACCTTGTCGCGAAGTGCCGGCGGCGCTGCGAATGGCAGATCACGGTTGAGGGACGTATACGCCCTTCGCTGGAGCGTGTCGCGAAGCTGAAAGACCATTCACACCAGAAGGGTGCCGAGAGAGGACATGGCGAGAGAGAGTCTGTCGTCTGCCACTTGTGATGTGTCCGTGCCAGTGTCCGACGAGTAGGCTCATCCTTGTCTTGTCCAGGCAGGCAGCAGAATAGAAGAGCCCATTCATGAGCAAAGAGGCTTCCAACGCAACAATGCAGTGAGGGACGCCCGGTTGGACAATGAGATCGTCTCCGGGGCAGAGCACAACCATCTCCCAGCCCATGCTCTCGAAGAGATAACCTCTGATGACGCTGAAGCACGGTCAATATTCCTCGCCGGCACCCTTGTCCAAGCAACGCCTTTCTGACGGAGGCCCGTCCGGCCAGGTCTCGCCCTCTGTGGCCTCCTCATCACGCGAGGTGGACGTGCACATGGCATCAGGTGAGCTTTGCTCTGGCTTTCCGATTAACACTACAGCATACCCAAGGACAAGTCGCATGAAATTTGCAAGGCCGTTTGGGTTTATGTGGATGCGTGTCATCGCGGTGGGAGACAGGAGCTGCGCGTAAGGGGTGACGTCCTGCAAAATCCTACTGGAGAAGGGATGTGAAGAACCAAACGTGGTCTGCAATTGAGAGAACGAGTCGAGCCCTTCCAGAGGGAGGGATGTGGGGGGGAGATGCACATGTTGGATGAAGAGGATGCTCGCAATGCAACTGCTTCCTGCAGTCGCCATCTGCTCCGTGCGGTGTAGACTGAACAAAAACTGTTCTATGCTGGCCTGTCTGTCTTGCTCATCACTGTATTCTTCTTCCAGAACTCGGAGGGAGACGTCTTCGTTCACTGAAATGGCAGATTGCGCATTTCCTGTTGATGTGTCTACCCATTTGTCAACGTCGTCCAGCTCGGGTGGCGGGAGCGAGACTAGGCCGCACCATTTCCAATTGTTCTGTAGCCAGCAATGGGGCCCGTTCGTTGCGAAGTCCTGTTTACGCAAGCTGTACTCGGTGTCTTCCGACTCGGGGAAATATTTTTTAGGTAGCCAAGTCTAGTCTTCCGCCTCAACGGAGGCGAAGATGTTGAAGTACGCGGAGAGGTCTGCCTCTGACCAGCTGCGGATACTGGCAAGGATGGGGGCAGGGTGGGACACCGAACGGTCATGTACCAAGTGAATTGTCTTCTTTTCCAGCTGTGTTACACGTTGCATCAGGGACAGAGTTTGCCATTTCACTTGGGTGAGAGTGGATACTGCACTATCCTCCTTTACCCAAAACTCATCAAGCAAGTGGTTGCCTTGCGCACTCCCCAGCATGTACACCAGCGGCGCGTAATCTCTTATCTACTCCGTTTGTCAGTATACGACACACCATACTGTAGAGCAACATGTACCTTGGTGGTCACCCATGGAAAAGAAAGTGGGGCTTTGGTGTCAGGGTATTGGATGTTGGGTCCTTCAGTGTACGGTATGAACACGTCAAATGTCAATTCGCTGTCTTCGAGCACGCAAGCGGAGTCGTTTGGGTTCCACTTGGGAAGATCCAATACGCTGGAACATGTGGGCTGAACCACTGCAATGGTCTTGCCGGAGTGTACCTCAGGTCTGTACATGCAAGAAATGGTGTGAGGCAACGGCCTACTTGTGACCTGTGGAGCCAAGATGATCGGTGCAGTAGAGGACTGAGTCCTTTGCCGCATCATCAATGCCAGATGTTGGCCTTGCTTGGGAGGTGGAGGGGGGACAACCATGACCGCGAGCACTTCTGCATATCTTTTTGAAAACACGGTCTTGACGTGGTCCACGTAATGCTCTGGTGACTCGGTGTCGTAGCGCTGATTGAGGACGTAGTTCACTTCATCGCGTGAGCAGACCTGTGTGGTCCTCTCGTCGGGATGAAAGGTATGGTTCACGGTGACGTTCTTCACCAGGAGTTGGAGTTCATCCAGTTGAGACACATTGCTAGGCTCTGCGAGTTCGAATGCAGCAAGTGCATCGCGTCCTTGGGGCGGAAGCATGAGCTCCAATGCACCTTCATCTAATTCACCTTCATTGTCAAGTCTGAGGACGGACTTCCAAGCTGCCATTTTGTCTAGATGCTCTAGTAAAACCCCTTCACCTTTCAAGAAGACGTCGATGAGCAAGCGGAACACATCCAGACTTCTCAACATCCTTTTGTAGCTAAAATCCCCGGAAGGAACAAAGCTCATCTGGCAACGGCGGTCACAGTGAGCGCGTCAGTGATGTCTGAGTTGTGCAGACAACTTTACCTGCATGAGCTCCATCAACAACAACCCGTTGCTGTTGTTCACTCCGAGCGACTTCCCACCAAAGAGCGCAAGCAGGCCAGCGACGACCGCCGCAAACAAAGCTCTGAGGAACTGGTGATTTTTGAATATCTTCTTCAAGTCGACTCCGGTATTTTGTCTGTTTTATTGCTGAATTCACCCGCACTTTCACGCACGAGAAGAGGAACACGTACTGCAAAAGCCTGTGCCAACTGGTAACCCCGGCTTCCCCTTCGTACTGGACATTGCACTTGAATTTGGGTGTGTGTGCACGGAACAGGACGCAAACTCACCAGTCGAAGGCTAGCAAGGGCCAGTGCCGCTTCCTGTATGTTGTTTAGGATGGGCATCAAGGCACCCTTTGCCTGGTTCTGGGTCGTGCTCACGAAGAGGCTTCGGAGCACACTCTCTCCTTCTTGGTGCTTGATGGAGACGCTCTCCTTCTTGGCCTCCCAGGTCTTTATGAACTTTTTGATCGTTTCCAGCCAACCGCTTCCCCCAAACTCGAGTCAATGTGTGATTTTCTTGTCGATTGCGATCTTACTCAATTCCGTCAGTGAATTACACATGTTGTAGAGAGCTGTGTCATCCTCCGGCACGCGCAAGGGGAACACGGGACCGCATTTGTTGTGAGAGATGGCCCAGATGAGTCTGTCTTGGTCTTGCAGTAGCATGAGCAAGTGCGTCATGATCCAGGACGATGCTTTGTGTTCTTGTTTCTGGAAGACTGTCTTCAACTCGCCGAGCGTTCTCAGGACGCAAAGGACGTTTGCAAGGCTGGATCCGAGACAAAAATCGGAGCCATTCATAGAGGCAGTCTCCTCGTTTGTGCCCATCTTCTTGTTGCGAGCCACGAGCACTTTGAACAGCGGAAGGCAGATGTTGTCCACAATCTGCGCAAGGCGTGGGTCCTCTTCTTCTCTCGCAACAGCTCTCATCTTGTCCATCCACGTCTGCGGGTTGTCGTTTGAGAGCCATTCGACACAGAACGTCCACGAGACGCTCCGTGAGAGAAAGGGCACGCGTGTTCTTGTTTCTTCATCTTCCATGACGTGCAGATGCAAGACATCCCCTTCGCTTGCCACCAAGGAGGTGTTTGCAAGATCCGCGATCTTGTCAATGCGCGGCATGGACAACGGTTGTTGAGGCGAGACCTTCGGGGTGGCTATGCCTCTCTTTGACAGACTCCATTCTGACAGGAGACGTGCACGTGAGAGACCCCCTCAGGAGTGTCTCACGCCTCCATCTGTGCACAGAAATCTCAACAAAAGCGCGCACATCTACGCCTTTTTGCCCTCTCTCTCTCTTGCTCCCTCCCGCTCATGGCAGAGCTAGAGGACGTGTTGTCAGAGCTAGAGGATGTGCCATTGTCCGTCGACTCGCACACGACCTCATCAAACCTCTTGGATCCGCCACCTCACATCATTTCAATGCTGGTTTCGAGTAACGGTCTGTGGAGGGTGCCCTTGGTATCCAAATGCATGAAATTGTCTTTCACCATCGTCTGGATGCCGCGGGCCAATCTGTCGACCTGGCTGGTGAACCAGTCTACGCACAAAGAACTCATAGACTTAGAGTAGTGGGCCAAGCCTGTGGCTGGCAGTCTACAAATACCGTAAACCTGTATGCTTTAAGAACAATTGCAATACATAAGGTTCATTTGCTTTTGCTTGGCCCCTTTCAGCGTATTATGGATGTTGGGACAGATGAATGGAGGGTGACAGAGTGCCCGTTGAGATGGCTCAGTGGACGTCAGGACATATCAGCTGAGAACAAGAGCAAATATTATTGACCGTAAGAACATCTCAGCTGAAATCATTCACTAGACAATCCTATCCAGGTGATATTAATAAGCTGAGTATGGGATACAATAGAAGAGGAAAAGAGGAGAAAACATCCTCTCAGATCTAGTTGCCATGAAGATAACTGGTGAATGGATGAGCTGACATTTACAAATCAACTGCTATGAGGTGACATATTCACAGCATTCAATGAACTGTTCCCCTAGCTTCCATTGTATATAAAATCAAAAATCTTGTAAAGAAACAAAGCTGAGTGGTCAACCTGTTCAGGAGAATAGTTTGTAACTCACACAGATTCCTTTTGGTCTCAGAATGAGGCCAACAGTGCACTTGCCTACAGTGGGCCAACGCAAGCGTGGCAGAATCGATTTGCCATCATGCATCATGATCAGTTGGCATGAAAATAAAAATATCTATGGACCGTATTGCAGTACAGGCACTGCCGGCACTCAAGCCCACTTGACGTACATCCATGCAATAAGTTGTACAGAATAATATAGTAAACCTGAGTCCTGACTCGAAGACTGACAGAAAAACTCGAAATACCAGAACGGGCCGCCTTTATCGCTCGGCCACAGCTCACTTTCGATGTTTGGCAGCGACAAAGTGCTACAACGAGTCCGCTGATGATCAGTAATGCGTAGGCGCTGGATTGGCGCCAACGTCAGAAATAGACGACAAGAACCAAAATGATAAAACCACCGGGACAATTGCCCTGGTGGGACAAAATTACCTTGGGGAACCGTTTCTGCAGGCACACTTTCCATATCGAGCGAAAATGCGTTCAACTGAACCAATTTCCTAACGCAAATCGGAACTTTTTATAGAATAACAGTGAGTATATGCTATTGGTACAGTACTTCACCGCCCAATGAAATGAAACTTAAAATTCGCCATTTTTGAACCACTTCATCAAAACTCTTCATCCAAAAAATGTAACCTACTGGTAGGTACCTACTCTAAGACTATGTGTACCAAGTTTGAGCCAAATCCACAATGATTTGCGAGAGAAATGAATTTTTTAGTGTTTATGGCATTTAAAGTGGAATCACCACTCAATGGAATAATCACTGAAAAGCAAATCTGAATGTTGTAAAGCATTTTTATGGTCTCAATTCGCTTCAGAACCACAGCATCTGATCATAGGATGAAGCAGATACTCTTTGGTTTGAGAAAAAACAGTATGCTTGGCCGGAGAGACCTTGATTGATGTTTTGGTCTGGTGAGAAACTGGGACTCGAAGGTCAGCAAAACAATAATTTGGCCATATCCCTCTCAATTTTGAGCAGAATCGCTTAGTTCTTTTCCTGTGTGGTGTACTATGAGTATCTCAATGATAGTATGCATTAAGACCAGCGTAAATGAGTGTCTCCGAATTATGAGCCTCAAAATACATTCAAAAACGAGGTCTCAAAACACTAAAAGTGCCAAATTTGACAAAGAAACATTTGTTGTGAGCTCATTTTTGCATGTATCTTGCCCAAATTTTGCTCAGATGCTCCTCACATGTGCTTTACAAGATATAAAAAGAGATTTTTGAAAAATATTTGACAGGAGGAGAGAAATAGCAATTTTTTTCATTGAATGGTGGTATTTCATTGGGCGGTGAACTACTGTATCATGTCTAAAAATCCCCAGATGCTGTGGAAAAAACTGAGCTCTTCAAGACCTTCTGAATGATATAGCTTACATGCTTTTTGGACTCGATCTGACTGAGTTATGTGGAAACCACTGGGGTTCAACAATGGCTCAGGAAGTATGGTCAACAATCAATTGATGCTCCAAATTTTTCAATACTTAGTGTAGTGGGCCAAGCCTGTGGCTGGCAGTGTACAAATACCGCTGTACGGCGTGCACACTACTGAGCATCAACTTGCTACTTATAGTCAACACATCCACAGATAATGAGATGTAAACATTACATCACAAACACACATGACAAACTGCTTAATGCCCATAGAGTTGTGGTCATGCTGGTCACCACGGTGCCATACAGGTCACCGAGGTGCCATATAGGTCACCACGGTGACCGAATGTCAGTAATTGTAAGTATTAGTGTAAGGCAAATGCTTTGTATATGGTACATAAGGTATGAGCAGCAGATACTATATCATACTATACCTTCTGCACATTACAACAGTATAACAAGGCTTTGGGCCTCCCCTTCCACTGTTGCTCAAAGGGAACACATGAAATCCATTATCAAAAGCTCAAATCTGTTAGTGGGAATGGGTTTATCCATATATTGTGCAAGTAAATATGTAGATCTGATGTCATTTATGAATTCCTGGACCTCAAAAATCCCCTAGTACATTTTCTCCCCTCTCAAAAGGCACATAGATGGCCTTAAAACACAAAATACATAGTGTGTGAGAAATGGGAAGCTGGATGACCTCAGAGAAGAGAGAGAGAAGCAGAGAAAAGGCCCAAACACAGACACAGACACAGACAAGAGTAGATTAGCTAGCTAGACGACGTGCGTGGACAACGAACATGGGCTACGCTATTTGTACATGTAATGCTGTGCCGTGCGAACCAAACAAAGCCAACATAGTGTGGGAACTTTAGTAGTGAATTTATTTTGTGCTTGGTCTGAATCCAATCAAACTCAGACTTCATGGGAAACTGAAGCTATATATAGCGCACCTGTGGAGTATTTTTTGGCTATTTGTGGAAGTACAGAATTGTGAGAAATTTGCTTTTAATGGGGTATATACATGCCGGTTTGTAAAATGTATCCATGAATCATGTGTTTCTAATGACATAATCTAGTTCCCAGGCCTCAAAAACCTCTAGTACATATTTTCCCTTATTTTTAGAGCTGAAGGGAATGCCAAGAAACACGTAAAACAGCTAAGTAGCTGATTTGTTCCCAAAATAGATGCTGACTAAGCGCGCAACGGGACGAAATGACGTAGTGTGCCAACTATGAATCGCTGCACTATGTCATTTTGCCCCGTAAGACTGACAGCAAGAGATATTCTTGAAGAATTTATAACTTGAGCACCTTAGGGCCTGTTCGGATGCACGCGCAGGTCGCAGGTCGTAGGTCCTGCCTAATATAGTAATCTGCAGCTTTTGTGTACGCGTGGCCAGCGCTTCAGTCTACGTCGTCGAATACACCCATTCATTTTCACATTTCTCTTCTCCAATGGGTCGCCCTAAAAAGCCTGCTGGCACGGATACCAATGGAGATGATGGTTTAGGCCCTACAGCAAAGAAAACCCGAGCTGTCAGCGACAACAACGCGTCCTGGACTCCAGAAGACATCACGGCGCTCATCAAATTCGCCATCGTGCACAAGGCGGAGGCGGGGGATGGGGGGAACTTCAAGACCGGTTTCTGGACGAAGGCGGCGGTTGAAGTGAACGAGGTTCACACCGTAGGGGCTATGAAAACTTCCACGATGTGCAGGACAAAGTGGACAGCAGTGCGTGACCGTTCTATCTTTTCATTTCATAGTGCTTACAAAAATTACAACAAACGTAGATCAAGAAGACATACACGCTTGTCGAGATAATCCGGCATAAGTCCGGGTGGATTTGGGATGACAAGGGTGGCGCTGGCATTACAGCTTCGAGCAAATCTGTGTGGGACGCCTTCGAGAAGAAGAATCCTGGCTCTTCTCGATTCAGAAACGCAGGGTGGCCCTTTCGTGCGCTCATGGCCGAGGTGTTTGCTCCCAAGGCGTCTGGCGTCAACGTCTTTGACCCGACGACGGGATCCCAGGGCTACGAGAACGCAGAAGCGTCCGTCATCGACCCGGAACTCGCTGGTGGTGATGACCCTACGTCGACCGAGCCCACCGTTGCTTTTGATGAAGCAGAACTACAAGAAATGCGTTAGTAGAAGGTTATACATGACACCTACTTACGATAATAGGAGGACGACCCGGAAGCGGCTGAAACTGCCCCCCTTGACATCGGAACTGAGAAAGACCATCCGAGTCCTATTGTCAACTCCGAGCCAACGGTTGACGACGATGTCCCAAATCTTCCTTTGGTGCAAGTGAGTGTCCTGTTGTTCAATTTCAACTCTTCATCTCAGTGTCATTCAGGCAACTCCTGCCATTCAGGCAACTCCCGCACAGATGAAACGGAAAATCACGGCAAAGACTCCAGCGACACCTACACCCGCTGCGAAGAAGCCTCGGATCTCTGCGGGATCTCAGGCCATCTCAAGCCTTTCTCAAACCGTAGTTGGTATGACCTCCGCACTCGAGAAGTTTCTTGCACCACCGGAGCCAAGCGCTTCAGACTTGGAGCGGACTCCCATTCGTAAGCGCCAGGCCATCACCCGAGCACAAATACTGGAGGACAAGTGGCTCAACACAAAGCAACTGGTGGCTTTCATCAATGTCCTTTCTAGTGACCGAGACGCTGTAGACACTTACGCTGTCCTCCACAACGAGCTTGCGCGAAAGTGTTGGGTGAAGAGCAAGCTTCCTGCAAATCTCCAGATGGACGTTTTTATTGATGGTTTGGATGAGTATTAGAACCCTTTTTCTGACTAAATAGAGTCCTGTTTTCTACTCTAGTAGTTCACCAGCTCGCTCCTGTAAGAGTCGCTGGTAATCAACCCACATTGCTTGAGCAATTTCATTCCGTTTATGCGTTGCTTCTGTTTTCTCTCTGGCTCGTGCGGGCCCTTCGGACAGTCCCCCAAACTCCAATTCTCTATTTGGCAACATCCCTGGGTTCTCGTCAACAACATCCTCAAAGTTCTGTAGGTCCTCCTCATCATGTTCAAGAATGAAGTTGTGAACTGCTGCCAGAGCGGGTGGGATGCGAGCTTGAGTAGCGAGACTGAAGTGAGGAGGGCGCGTAAGAATTCCAAATCTATTCTTCAGAATTCCAAATATCCTCTCAACTACATTGCGAGCAGATGCATGTCGAAGATTGAAGAGTTCTTCCGCATTATCGGGTCTAAATGAATTGTGAGTCTCCATCGAGAAGCAGTAAAAAAGGAACTGTTCTGACCTAACCCTAGCTCTACCCCACTCTGCAAGATGGTATCGAACCCCTCGAAAGGGAACAAGCAATGAATTGCATATCCCAAAGCCGGCGTCTGCGAGATAGAATCGACCCTCCGGGATAGGAAGGTTCAGGAGGCGCGCCTTTTCATACATCTCTGCGTCCGCACTGCAGCCCTCCCAACCACTGACAAAAAAGAGGAACCGCATTGTGAAAGAGCAGATTGCTAGGCAATTCTGTGTTACACCTCCTTTTCGATTCCGCGCAGTATCTCTCTCCAAAAGACTGGGGCAACAGTTGATATGAGTGCCATCCATAGCGCCAAGTGCTCCAGCAAGAAATGGGTAGAATTTGGGATTGTTTCGGATGAAGTCAGGGACTAGGCTGTCAGTAGAAGGAAGGCGGACAAATTTGGTGTAGAATGGCGGGGAGGAAAGAGCGTTCATGACCTTCATGAAATATCTACTCATTGTTTTAAATTCTGCACAATGGGAAGAATAGCTTTGAACTCACTTGGATATTGTCTCATTCGACCGCTGAAACCTTTCGCCTACGTGCCGAATGGAGAGTCCGGTGACACACATGTAGAGGAAGATAGCAACTTGTTCACGCAGAGTGACATGTTTCGAATCATCAAGGCCACTGTATGTTCGGAGTTCCTCAACAAGTAGAAGAAAGACATGCATCCGTACACCAAACTCATGTCGGATTCGGTCTGGATGTCCGTGAACGAGCTCTTCTACCCATGCTTCTCCCGATAGCGCAGAAGTGTGATAATCTTGTTTTGAGTATAGTGGGTTGGCATAAATAGCAACAGCGAGGGTGATAGCTTGGATTATGTAGCAAGATGTAGCAACAACAGCTTTCTGAGCACTGGAAAGCTGACGTTGGTGCTGCCGTGACATTGCGAAAGATGTTTGTATTCGACGACGTAGACTGAAGCGCTGGCCACGCGTACACAAAAGCTGCAGATTACTATATTAGGCAGGACCTACGACCTGCGACCTGCGACCTGCGCGTGCATCCGAACAGGCCCTTACATCTGATCGAGCTAAAAATTGGTGGGAGTATAGATCTATACATAACCTACCCGTGTGTGTTTCTTTTGCTATTTTTAGACACATGTGTGTGAAAAGAACATGAAATACAGCAATTCTGGGCTTGTAAGTAGCGAACCTGTGATTACTTGCTCAAATGTTATCCGTTTGAGCTCAAATTTTGAGAGGATGTATATGTTTACTGTAAAACCACACTGACAGATTTGGAAGAAGTCTGGGCCACATCTACATGAATCATATTCACGCCAACATTGTACTGAATTGGAATGTGTATGTATTTATAAAACATTGGTTCCAAGGCTTTTGTACTTTATAATCAGCTTTGATATGATGAATTCATACATATGTATCATGTGCAATGACTTCAGTGCTTCACTGCATATATGAGGCAAACATGAAAGCCCTAGCTGACATTTACGGGTCTAACAGTGCGTTTCATTTCTCACTCACTTATAAATTGTCAAAATTACATAAAACTTCACATGTATGTGTAGCTAGCTTGTACCAACCTTCCTACAAAATTTCATGCACTTTAGACACGGTTCAACGGTTGCACCAGAGCGCATGTCCTGCCAGATAAACACAAAACAAATCTGCAACTTATTCAAATGTGCACATATTGCAACACAACCTACACCATTCTGTACCCACAGATGGTGCCATCTTAATTGTGCAAAAATTTGTGGTGAAATTGTTAAAATGTCATTGACAAGGTAATTCTGAAAAGACGCCAAAACAGCTGAGCAGCATGTCTTTCCATCACCATATCTTGCCATCCACCCAACCAAATTATGTGGTTGTTTGACCTATGGATAGCCAACATTCTAGAGATAATTATCATGCAAAAATTTGCGGTGAAATGTTGTGTGGTGAAATGTGAGGGTGATGGAAACAGGTGAATTGGTGTTCTCGCAATGTCACTGTCACAGTGGCTATACGGTCATTAGAGGTAAGCCGCGCCACCGAGGCTACACATTAGAGAAATTTCTAATCGTGACTGTGACATCTCTAATGCAAAACACAGCCACTGACATCGTTTTCCTGTACCCGTAAAATAACAAAACCTCAATAAGTTTGGTATTTGTAACCTTTACATATGAAAGACACTCGTCAATCCTACCATAAACTGAAGAGATCACTGAAAACAGACCTGATTTGACTGTGTTATAGCATTTTTGAAGTTTGATTTAGGGCCAATTTATATTTTCTTTTGGAAATTGGCCATGTCTCCCTCAAATCAAGTCTAGTGTCCATGGGGGTTGGTGATTCTAGTACATAATACACCTCTGAGCTATTCAATTGTGCATCAAGCAAATGTTGAACATAGTTCCCCAGTATTATTGACCTCCAGTGTTTCACTTGTATCTCAATCAAATCATGTCCAAATAAAAGCTCAACCAGACTTATGTGAAGTTAGAGATGCGATCTCCATAATCATTTGCATCTGCAGAATTTTTGACTCAGTCATACTAGCATATATCCACCCTTCACTAACCACAACCCACCGAATTTATGTGAAAGATAATGGAGCAGAAAAAACAGATCTGTACTGCAGAACTTAGATCTCCAAAACACCTTCTAAATAGTGTAATTCACATGTCATTTGGGCTCCATTTGACTGAGATATAGGGTAATCACTAGAAGTTTGCAAATTAATTGTATATTCAATTGCATTTTTAGCTTGATGCTCTTCATGAATGCTCCTTTGGCAGGCTTTGATATTAAAGACCCATTGCATACCTATCAGAATCATAAAAGATCACAAAAATTGGACTTCATTTGACCAAGTTATGGCATTTACAAGTTTTAATTGTCATTTGGTAATATGGTGAAAAAGTCGTCACATAAATTAAATAGTGTGCCAGTTTTGCATGGCCAGGTAGCTCAGTCGGAGGAGTGCCTAAGCTGCACCTTTGTGGTCACCGGTTTGATTCCTGGTGAGGCAAGTATTTTATTCATTTTAATTTCCATTTCAAAATTTGTTGTTAGCTGATTTATTCCAAAAATAGAAATTCAGTGCAGGTTATGACGTCACGGAGCGTGGTGGCACGCAGCTTGATGTCATAATCTGCGCTGAACCGTGGGAATAATTGAGAAAAAGCAAAATTTTGGCTTAATTTCTGTGTTATTTAAGCAAATCTTTGTTGTTGTTCTAAAAATAGTATAAATGCGCTAGTGATGATGTCATGGCGCGTGACGTCATAAGCAACATGCACCGTGGGAAAAACTCAGAAATTCAAATTTCTGGGCTATTTCCGATGTGATTTAGACACGGGTTTGACAGATGCGTATATTTAGTTCAGCTTATCATGTGATTTCTGTGGTCACATGCACATGGGAAAGCTGTAGTGTTCACGCACTATGATTGCCTTCCTTGTCAGCCATTTATAACATGTGCGCATGTTGGCTGCTCGCAACAGAATTTGCACGTGCCGGTAACTCGGATGATGGTTTGGCAACATATTAGCCGGTGTTGGAGCCGCATAAAAACTACACCGTTCTGTAACCACAGACAGTGCCATCTTAACTGGGATAAATCTATTTGGCACCCCCGGTTGCGACCAGTTGTGCGGGTTTTAGAGGGCTTTCCCAAAGCGGACAAAGGGTCCGTGCGACCTGATGTAGCCGGCAACTCCGGCAGAGATGCCCCACCCGCCGCTTCCATCCGTTTTGGGAAAGCACCCCGCCATCCCGCTGCCTCTCGCAAGAAAATCGTTTTAAATAAAATATTGGCCACGTAGGTGCATATAAAGTGCTGTATCATGTACCTAAGATGTATTTAACCTTTTGAGGTGATTTAGGCACGCATATAGTCAGATTTCCATCTATGAGCAATATATCACTCTTTCTTATGTAGTGAGTTATAAATCAATGTTTCGGAGTCTCAAAATCCCTTAAAAAGGAGCAACGCAGAGCTGTAGCTAGCACTGTATATGCTTGTATGCACTATATAGTATTTATGTCATATATTATATTTAAAACGATTTTCTTGCGAGAGAGGCAGCGGGATGGCGGGGTGCTTTCCCAAAATGGATGGAAGCGGCGGGCGGGGCATCTCTGCCGGAGTTGCCGGCTACATCAGGTCGCACAGACCCTTTGTCCGCTTTGGGAAAGCCCTCTAAAACCCGCACAACTGGTCGCAACCGGGGGTGCCAAATAGATTTATCCTCTTAACTGTGCAAAAATTTGTGGTGAAATTGTTCACGTCAGGATGCTCTTGGGCAGACAATTTTGACAAGGCGCTGAGTAGCACGTCTTTCCATCACCATATCTTGCCATCCACCCAACCAAATTATGTGGTTGTTTGACCTATGGATAGCCAACATTCTAGAGATAATTATCATGCAA
>KQ086242.1:0-28967 GCA_001020605.1 Schizopora paradoxa | reverse complement strand
CATTGTTCTTACCTCGGACTCGTCTCGCTTTGTACACCCTGTATGTTTGTCATCATTCCGGCTTTGTTTGTACGCACTCCGAGTTTGTACGCCTCGGATCAGTATATAGAGTGATGGCGAGGCATGGGAACAACCTTATCTTTGATCTCTAAGGTTTTCCCTCCTCGCCAGGTGTGTATTATGTCATAGTTGTACATAGCGAATATACTAAGGTTTTCCCTCCTCGCCAGCGCGTCCCCTCGGGATACCTCGCTCGGAGTTGCCCTTACACTGAGGCTCCGGTGTGGACAGCATGACGAGAGACCTCTTCGCGGCCTCGTGGATCCGGGAAAAGCGAAGGTTGACCGCGATCGCGTGATGCAATCCATGTGGGTCGTTTCCACTCGAAGCCCGGTTGAGGTGAAATTGCTCCGCTTCGGGGAGCTGTGCAAAGGGCGTCGGGGAGGGGTTGCGCACGCGCGCCATCACACGTGCACTCCACGATAAGTCCTGGTCCCCAAGAGCACGCCGCTCAAGCACGTAAGGGTGTTCGAGGTGCTCGAGGCCGTTGGAGAGCAGCGACCGGGGGTCTGTTGAGGGCGGTAGCTGGCGGAAGGAAAAGGAAGGCAGAGGTGGGGGTGGAGGAGGAGAATGAGAATGCGATGGCAATGTGTTTGACAGCGGCACTCCTGGTGAAGGATGCCTGGAGTTGGAGTTTGCCTCGTCGTCGCTGGAGAGGTCCTGGATCGAACCGGGATCGGAGAACGTCGAACCCGAGGGGGAGGGGGAAGGCGACTTCGGACGGCTAGTTGCGACAACGGCGGGGGCTTCCGAGCGCGCCTTTGCCGCGCGCGAGACGTTCACCACCGATGCGCCCTTCACGCCTGTCTTTCTCTTCTTCTGCGCGGGCGTGATGATGATGGTGTCGTCGTCGTGGTCTCCGAGGGCGTGCTGCTGCTGGATGGTGTTCTTCGTGTCTGCTGCGCTTTTGCGCGCGCCGTGCTTGGCGTGGGTGGGCATGACGACAGCCTCGATGCTGGATGGCACGGCAAGGGCGCGGGCGCTGCTGGGCTCGAACGGCGCCGCGAGGTTGAACATGAAGCGGCTCTGACCTGGTCCTTCCCGGTCGCTGTACGCGATCCGGACGTCTTCGATGGTCTTGCCTTCTGCCCAGCGCGCCAGCTCATGGAGGGTGTTGCGGGTGTTGCGGGTGCCAGCGGGGGATTGCGATGATTGCTCTGCGGCGGCATCCTCCTCGTCCCCTCCTCCCGTTGCGCGGAACGCGCGCCGGACTGCCTCGATCAGGATGCGGATGCTGTTTGACCGGTTCTGGCGCACGTCGATGTAGGGCACGGGGAGGTGTAGGAGGTCTGCGCGGGTGAGCTCCTTGGTGGTGTTGTTGTTGTTCGAGCCATGCACGGTGCGCGTGCAGAGCGACTTGCTGCTCGCGCAAGGGAGGCATTTTTGGATGCCGGAGATCCCGTGGCAGATCGAGCCTGAGCGCGAGCGCGCGCACTCGGTGCATTTGCTGCTGTAGAGCAGGATGCGGTATGGACGAGTAGCCTGCGTTTCGTGAGGGATGGATGGTTAGAAATGGGAATGGGGATGGGGAGACGAGGACTGGATATGCTCACCTGTCCTGCGCCGACCTTCTTCTTTGGCTGTTTGCTCGGCGCGGTGATGGCGACGTCGACGTCGCGCGGGGTAGGGGCACCGTTCGAGAGGTCCGTCTGCTTCGACGACGACCCAGCGGCCTTCCTAGGCGCCGACACATCCGCCTTCACCTGAACCTTCCGTGCCTTCCCTTTCCCTTTCTCTTTCCGCGTCGCGCGTGGCTCGGAGACGGCGGCGATGCTGTTGATGCGTTGGAAGGTGCTTGCGATCGCGTCGCGGAGGTCCTTGTCGAGCTCGAGCGAGGCGTATTGCGAGCGGAGGCAGGCCTGTTTTTTGATGCATCAGTGTTCTGGCGCGAGGTGCGAGGTGCGCATGCGCGTCGTGCGGACGGACACCGTGACGACTCACCACTTGACTTTCCATCCCCGCCCACCACGTCGTGTCGTCGCGTCGGTCCGCCTCCGTCACGGGGATCGCCGTCTCCCATTCCGCAAGCCATTCTGCGACCCGGCTAGGTGTGAGCGTGCCATACGCATGGACGTCGTCGTCCGTTAACTGAGCGCTGGCGACACGGCCGCTGTGCGCGAGCTGGTGGAGCGTGTCGGCGGCCATCGTCGTCGTCGGGACTGAAGACGGGAGACGGGAGACGGGATTGCCCACTGCCCTGGCCCCTGATGGTGGTTGGTTGCAGCGTGGGAAACACGACACAGCGCGTCTTGGCCCAGCGTCCCCCTCTCCATCATCGCGAACGACATCGATTTCACCTCAGCCGGATGAAAGAAAGGCATGGCGACCGTTGATGACGATTTAAATTTGAAGCGAAGGAGGTTGAACGGGACGAGTTTATAGGATAGGATGGGTGCGTGCTCAAAGATGACGATTTCGAGCCATTCCACTTACATTTGCTGTCATCCTAAGGTTGGAGTCGTTGCTCGTCGGTCGACGCGCCCTTCTTTCTGTCTCTCTTCTAAAGCCAAAACCAAAGCCTCGTTGCTGCTTTTCGAGCCTTCAAGAAGAACTTCACAGCGATCTTTCTTCTCTCCATCGTCGACCACAACGTTTGTTTCCACCCGGGTCCGCTCGCTATCGATCGACGTTTCTTCACGACGTTGCCAAGGACCTCATTCCCGGCGAAGATTTAACGCCTTGAACGTCCAAGCACCAGCCTACGATAGCATTCGAGAACGAATGAAGATGGATGATGGGATGAAATGAAGAAGAAATGGTGGTCAGGCTGACTCCGTCGGTGCGCTTTCCACATTACGTTTCGTCGTGCTGTCGCCTGTAAAGCTAACGTCGTCGCAGATGCTCTTCCACGTTCCCGGAGAAGATTTAACGTTTTGGACGTCCAAGCATCAGCCTACGTTAGCATTGAAGAAAGATGGACGGTAGAAGATGGAATGAAACGAAGAATGGCGGCAAACTGAATCGGTGCGCTTTCCACATTACGTTTCGTCGTGCTGTCACCTGTAAAGCTAACGTCGTCGCAGATGCACTGCACTTCCTTCATCTTCCGTCTTTCCTCGCAACTTTGAAGCACGCGGTTGGATTCAACATCAAATCTATCATCATCATCGTCTCGATCAACACAACACGCTCTCGAACACCGTTTCCTGGGCCTCTCTCCTCTCGCTGGTTCATGGCGACGTACATGTACGTTCCGCTCGCGCCGGAAGATTCACGAATCACGACGACGAGCGCGTTCAAGTTCTGTTCTGGAACCCTGGCAACCAACTCCGAACGCGAAGATGGAAAGATGGATGGCGTGGGGGATAGGACTTGAAGTTGAAGGAGATGAGACGAGGATGAGACGAGGATGAGATGAGGAAAACGAGAGGACATGCCAGTGCGTTCTGCGTTCTGCGTTTTGTCGTGCTTCTTTCTGTTGAGCTCACGTCGTGCCAGTGTTCGCAGCTCCACTTCCACTTCTTCCATCGCTTATACCAGACGTGAAGTGCCAGTGCGTGCTTCAGCAGAACTCGTTCTCGGATTCGCCACGACATCCGTCGTTACAGCAACAACAACTCTCGTATCTGGTGGTTCTGAGGATCTGGCGCGTCGTCTTCGTTCGGCAGCGAGATTCACTCTCATGTCCGTAATTTCTTTCCACCTACCAAGGTGTTCTTTCACGATGACGCTGATTTGGTGTTTGATTGTAGATGTATTTCATGAATCGCTTTCATTCTATACGTCTTTCGGTTCTATCTTTCATTTCGTACAGCATTACCTACGCCATTGTATATCGATGGGGTCGAGATGAATTGAAATTTGAACACTACTCGTTCGCAATTCGAGATCGTGAGGGACAAGACGTCCGTCGTCGCAGAGACTCTCGTCTGGGAGATTGACGACAGACGACATCATCACTGAGAAAGTCAATATTTGGATGGATAGATCTAAGATTCCTGCGTATCAATACAGGTTTCTTTCTCTCGTTCTTGAACTTACATGTACAGAGAGGCTTGAAGAATTAGAAATTTTAGAATTCCAAAAGCCCGCTTTCTTTTCTTTTCTTTTACCCTGGTGTTTTCGAATCACGAATCACTTTACTACGTCCAATGTATACTGACCGACCGACGGTAGAAGAGTTTACTGGAAATGCTGAATTGGAATGCCGTCGTCGAGAAGAGAGGAATTGCGTGCAAATTGTGATGGTGGTAGAACGTTTAAGGCGAAGGGAACGTTGAATGTCATCCGTGCCACGCGTTGCGTTGCGTTGCCTCTCGACCTCCTCGACGTCCACCACGTCCACCATCGTTTACGTTACAATCCTTTCTTACCTCTGTTTTCTGAAACGGTCGTCGTCGCATCGCGTCTTCGAAGTAAAGGGATGGGAACAACGCGTCGCGTGAACCGGCCGCCCGTTTGAACGTCTCGATGCCAGTGTGTCGGCGCAAAAACCGAACCCACGGGCCATGGCGAACGAAAGGAACTGCATGCATGGCTGCTGGTGACGACGCTTCGAGAGAGGGATGAGAGGTCAACGAGGATGGCCGCTGGCGGGAAGGATAGGTGCGTACTCAGAGGCATACACTGTCGTCGAACGCTTTGACTTACTGCATTCGCTGTACATGTCTTCGTTAGGCTGAAGTCGTCGCTCGCTCGTCGACGCGACCCGACGCGACCATTTCCACTCTCGTCTAACGTCAACGCGAGGCTGCTCAGAGGATTCTTCGAGCTCTCAATACAAACTATGCAGAGCTCTTGCTCTTTCCAACTTCGACGACAGCAACTTCGTCCATCCGCCGCATTCGCGTTCGCTTGCCGTCGATCAACGTCTCTCTCTGCGATGTTGCCCGGCCAGGATTTGCATTTCCGATGGAGATTCAATGCATTGAACGTCCGACCACCGGCCTACGTAAGCACTCGAGAAGGAGGGATCGAAGGAGGATGGAAGGAGATCAGATAGATGAATTGATGGAAAGACGAGGGATGGCGACAGGCCTAAGGTGCGTCTTCACTTTCGTCGTGCTGTCACCTGCAAAGCTAACGTCGTCGTCGCAGATCCGCTTCCTTTCCGTCTTTCCTTTCAGACCCGAAACGCGTATTTCATTCCAACGTTGCATTCATCGTCGTCACATCCTCTCCGAGTCAATCCTCGCCCGATCTCGTTCGTCCCTCCCGTTTGACGGATGAGAATGCTTTTCGGAAGCAGCATCGCCAGCGAGAAGACCTCATTTCGTCGTGGACGACTGAGATAGGTCAAGGGATGGACGAGCGGATAGGATAGGAACGGAGAGGTGCGTCGTCAATTGACTTGTCTGGCGGTGTACGAGGCTAATCATCTTACAATTCTCGTTGGACATCGTTGATAGCTGGCTACCTCACTGCAGGAAACTCTCGAAGATAACGCAACTCGTCGGCCGCCTAGCTCTACAACATGTCGACCTCGTTAGATTGCAGATACAACACGCTGGACACGTTCATTCCTTCCCGTCTCTTCATCTTCGCTTGTCGCTTCATCGCCAACCTCGACGAAAGCTCAGGACGACCGCTCATGAAGGTGATTGGCGTTAGGAGTTAGGAGGGTGGATACGGAAGAGATGAAGGAATCGTGTGAGGTGAAAAGGATACTCCATGCAGGTGCATTCAACGTTTCGACATTCGTCGTTCGTGCGTGCTAACGTCATCTTTGCAGGTCTACTTCATCCTCGGATCGGACGTGAAGTTCATACTTCAACCCAGCTCTTCTTCCAATTCAGCTTCGCCATTTCGCCTGGAGGATCAATGTTATGCTACTGGGAGATCCACGACGACTTCATGCAGCAGTACCCGACAATCAAGAGAGGTCAAGAGGCCTGACCGTCGCACTTCATTGGCTCACCCACTGAATGAGCCATCTTCCATACTCTGGGATCGAAGGGCGCGTCGTGGCTTCACTCTTCCTCTTCCCAACTCGACTCGAGGCACTCATTCGTCCTCATTTCGCTCTGCGGTCCAAGTAAACATAATGGTACGTCATGAACCCCTTCGTACTACTGTAGACTTTCGATCTATTCGTCAGTCACACGTCACAAGCGCAAAAAAAGTCCTCGGATTTCGACAGCTTTTGGCCATTTCGAGTTTGAAAGGTCGCAACTTCCGAAATATTTTTTGACGAATAGATCGAAAGTGTACAGTATTCTTCTTCGACGCGGAAGTCTTACGACGTCCGCAGTTTCCGAAGTATCTACTCCCTCTCATCCGGCGATTCATTAGCGTACAGCACGCTGTGATTCTCGCAAATGGGTTCTCAAGATCTCGTCGTGTCGTTCAGGGAGTCGAGTCTTTCAGGTCATAATACCTGTCTCCCGATTTGCCGGCGATACCTGGATTGTAATGACGCCGTCAAACGAAGGATGAACCTGAACTGGATAGGTATGTACGTCTTGAAACGTGTTCTCTGGCATTGTGGTCTACGTGACTAACCTCAAACGTTAAAGTCGCTGCTTGACGACGCAGATGTCGTCCTCAGATCTCGCACAACAACTGCAAATCGTTTCGCCAACTCCATACCTTGGGATCTCTCGTCCGACACCTGGTCGTGGAGCGCGAGGAGAGATCTATGTGCGTGGGTGAAATCTGCGCCAGGACTTCCATCTCCGCCAGGATCGCCATCGACTGACATTCTTGTTCACTTACGTCGGATTGCTGGGAAGAACCACACTGGATCGGTCGGAATCCATCTCAATCACAAGGAGATAGACGTTACTCGTATCGTTCGTCAAGAATCGCGGGGATTATAGGATATGGGATGCAATTGAGATGAAACGGCGATGAAAGATAATGGGAGGCCAGTCCGGTGCGTTTCACCATATCGTTGCGCTGTTTTTCATCGGCTAACTTTGTGATCGCAAGTTTCGTTGATGTTGGCGATCGACGATCTTTATTTTCTTTCCATACGATATTCGCTACGTTATCGTAGATTGAAGGTGTTTTGAAATGCATAGAGCCCAGTACGGTACGTTCATATGTAATCCACATTCCACAATGAATACAAAATTTCGACAAGTCTCGCCTCTGATCCTCAATTACATGTAAAATGATGCTTGCGCAACAGCTACAATATGATGGACGTTGGCTGGTCGTAAATTTGTCAGGAAACTGAAGTGCACGTTGTTTTAACAAAGCACACCTCACAACACCTCGCCAGAGAACTCAAGTCCCTCGAGCGCGCATCGTGCTAAAGCACTCCATTTATCAGTGGTATCCCGGCATACCATTTGCACTTTTCGACGGCCAGCTACTTTGATGGTCAGAGTCGGAGAGCCTGAGAGTGTTACAAAGCTGGGTACTGAGTCGAAACAACGAGTGATGTTTACCGACTTCAGCGAGCGGTGTGCGGCCTCCGCAACGTTCCAGCGAGTCGTGATGAGGGTGGAGATGCGGTTGAAATATGTGTTATCGAATCCGTGTACTTCCAAGTGTTCGAGCGCTGGAAGGACACTGAAACCGTCCACCCCTTCGGGCGACTGCGAGAGTATTTTGATGAGATCTTCTCCTGGGCAGACGACTGCGAGTGAGGTGATCCTTGGTATGAGAAACTCTCGGATAGAATCATCCCGTGCCTTCCAGTTTCTGACTTCGAGAACGCGCAGCGGGGGTTCACAACGTTCCACGAAGTCGAGGAAATTCTGCTGGGCGGTAGGCCAGAAAGAGTAGCTTAAGATGTACTTCTCCAAGGCGGGGCAAGTAAGCTTCGGGAGAAGCGTCGGCGATGCGTGCAGAACGCGCAGCTTTGGACAGAGGACAGGCGGCCTGAACAAACTCTCTTTCCTTTCCAAGCGCAATTTTTCTCGAGCGGCGGCGAAAGAGACACGACTTTCATCCTTCATTATTTCGAGCTCCGTGAGGTTTGGCGCGAGTGGGAGCCACTCTGCGATGGTGCCTTGAGCGTCATCTAACACCAGAAGCTCATTATGAGCAATTCTGAGCGTCTCCAGACGCTGAAAGGGGGTGGTCATAGAGTACGAGAACCAACTCTGGAGGTTGAGTTGGAACTCCTATAGAAGCCCTGCACCGGCATTATTCAGGTGGATGTCGTAGTCTCCGCTCGTGTCTCTAACCATCTCCGGGTCCGGGAGAACGGGAAAAATGGTTGCCTGACGCCGAGGTCGAGTCAGGTTGATCGCGATTTGTGACCAGCGAGCTTCGTGGGCGACAAGCGCGAGTAGGAGAGGGTGAGCGAGACGGAAGTCGCCGAGATGAGAGATAGAGATCGCGCAGATCAATAGAAGGTCCTTTGATCGCGCGAAGCACACTTCGGCGAAGTACGCAACTTTGTGGAGGGTTTTGGCGGAGGGATCGTGTAAGTCAATATGAAGGGAAGACCACAGCGTTGGATTTCCCAGCGCGACCTCTCTCCAACGACTACAAACTTGGGATATATCGACGAGCGCGACGCAATCTTTGAAGTCGTTGCCCGTCTTGAAGATGTTTGGAAGGAAGCGTCTCACCCGAATCGCAAGGGAGAAGACATCGCAAAGGATTTCGTCCGAGTCGGGTAGATTCACAATATTCTTCATCTTCAGCGAGGTGAGATTCTAAGAGATAGGTCTAAGATTCATGTGAGTCATCGTCCCTACTTCGTGCCCAATACTTACGGAGGGTTGGAATTCCAACAGCTCTTCAACTCTCAGTATCTTCGATTCTGGGATTACAGCGATTAACAATAGACGAGGTATCTAGAAATTCGAAATGTCGTCGTCGTTGAAAGTGAAACGTGAATCGCTGTGATGGTGGTAAGACGCTGAAGGTGAAGAGCACGTCGAATGCGCGCACCCGTCATCCATGCCACGCGCTGCGTTGCCTCTTGACCTCGACGTCCATCACGTCCATCATCCTCCGCAATACTTTCTCCCTATTCTCTGAAAACAATCCTCCATATCTCATCTTCGAAGTCAAGAGTCGAAAGCGCTCGAGCCGACTGCCCGTTCGAACGTCTCGCTTCGCCTACGGAATGACCGAACCATGGCGAACGTCGCCGACTTCAGCTTGAGGAAGAAGGGCATGGTAGCATGATTTTGACGGCGAAAGAGGGTTGGCAAGAGGAAAGGTGCGTGTTTGAGGTCACGCAATGACGAACGAATCGACTGACATTCGTCATCCTTCATTCCTTGGGCTGAAGTCGTCGCTCGTCAACGTTTACTGCGGCGTCCAATTCTCGACGATCAGAACCTCCGCCACGGTCTCGCATCATGGCACGCACAGTCGGGCCTTCCAAGCAGATACATCGAGCTCTTTACCCTCTTGGACTATGACGACGACGATCCCGTATGTCTGTTATGTTCGTGTCGGTTTGCGTTCCCCCACGACATCTTTGGAACTCTCATTCACGACGAACGCTAGACGCCTCGAGCCTTCCAGCGACGGCCTTATTTTCCATTCGAGGTCGAAGGGTGCTAGGAAACACGGTTGAGCCTCCGATGAAGCGTCGGGGAGGGCTACAAGCTATGCCTGTGCGTTCCCGAGTTTCGTCGAGCTGACGTCTTGAAAGCTGACATCGTCACAGATCTACTTCTTTCTCGTCCTCTCACCATCCGCCAAAGTGCAAGATACATTCCAAATTCAAATCCGTCAACATTACATCCGGAAGATTCCATCGTTTGGTGTATCGTCAAGGTAGAAGGTCGAGACTAGCGTTCACTGGGCATGCTGCTTTTCGACATCGACGTCGTTCACCAATGAATCACCATCCCGATCTCTCCTTGGATGCTCGCGTTTCTCATGAAGTGACTTCACCTTTACATGCAAGTTCTCGAAGGAAAGCGATCGAGAACGGAAACATCGACGACTTTTGCTGGCTGAACGAGCGAAAGGTTGGTTGCAATGTCGACTGCGCAGGAAAGGGGATCAAAGCGAAGGGAGTGGTCGTATCGGGAAGGATTTGAATGAATAAAACAGGTGCGCAATCAATTGATCCCTCTAACGATGTCCATGGCTTACAGTCTTCCAAGGCTGAAGGCGCTGCGGTTCGATTCGAACTCGTTCAACCAACCACTTGCCGCACACCTTTTGCGGTCCTAATCCAGCTCGTCGGACGCCAGCTCTTGCGTTTGCGTTCTATCGACCCTACCCGTCTCGAATGCGATTCGCAAGATCTAACTCTCTTTCTGACGTCGTTGGAGTCTCTATCTCGTCACTTCCGCCCAGCTGCTTCCTCGCGACAGGTCACCTCACGCCGGAAGCATCGCAACAGACGTCGAAGATGTTGTCATTGCCATTCGAGAAGGAGGTTCGCGTTTGAACGTAGGGTGATGGGGCAAGGGTGACGACAGGCCATGCCGGTACGTTCTGGATGTCGACTTTCTGTTGAGCTAACGCCGTCGTCACAGGTGTACCTCATCCATCTTCCCCTCCAAATGTAAAAGCCTTGCGCCACGACCTCCATTTAATGAAATCTATCGACGGCAGCCCCGTTCTCCCACCTAGTCATCGGTTTTGTTCCATCGACTAAACGTATGAAACGTGGCCATCTTGTCTCAAAGAAGCGTAATCGCAAGTGGAATCACAAGCCCTCGTTCTCTCGGGAGTTATCACGGTATAGTCGGTATGTCGTTCCGCCGATATCTGAAGGGGCGTAGATGCGATGAATGAATTCAACTAGGATTGGTGCATCTCGATTTGTATTCTCTGGCGGTTCTATAATATTGACCATTCTTCTAAGTTAGAAATGTTGGTCGATGACGCTTCGTCCGCCGATCTTTCGATGGCCGCGAACTCATGTTATGGCGCTTTCCAGGTCCTGCACCGGAAGGAGAACTCGAGGCATGTCGATGCGATGTACGCTGGACTTTCATCTCCACCAATATTGACATCTGTAGTCGCGTTTCCTACGACAGGTCGGAAGGGCCATCTCACAACAAGGAAGATATGTGTCGGTCACGCCACTCGTCAATTGCAACGGATGGTAGGAGATTGGATGCTGTTAAGGTGTAACGTCGATGAAACGGAGGATGGATATTGCATAACGCGAGTTGCTGCGCTGTCTCAAATTCACCTAGCATTATCGGCATGTCTATCTATCTTGTCGTTTCTTCTTTCGAATATATCTTGGTTTCGAATGAGGTGTGGATTTTGTGACATTAGGAAATGCAATTCATCATCGGTCCGGATTCTTTACAGCGGTTTATCTACTCTAACGCGTTGTGCGTAATGGATTGTAAGCGATGTGTCTTGTCGTTGGCGGCTTTAGTTGGAATTTGGAGAAGGGTTGGTCATTTGAATTATTCTTCCCTCACTCCATGTAAGATGGCGTGAAGCTGACCGCTATCTTTCATTCATTCTTTCGGTAAATAAATTTCGAAATGAAGAAGAAATGAAGTTAGCTTGGAATCCAGAGTGCGCACGGTCCAAGCGCTGATTCACATCACGATCGCAACGCGGCGTCGAAGTTCGAAGGCTCCGATCTCAGCTCATACCATCAACCTATCTTTGGCTCGTTTCAACTTTTCGATCTGCTTCATCTTCAAGCTCGAACGTCCTTAGATACGTAGCTCTAGGCTTCATGCCGGCGTCGGCGAAGTTCAACCATCTCTTGGGCTCGCTTAGGTTGCCTGTCTCGAAGGGCACGGCGTCCGTCCTCGCCATAACAGCCGCCATTACCGTCCTAGCTGCCCTCAAAGCTCGTATTAGTCGAAAGAGAAAGAGAGCAAGGAGGGAGATCGAGAGGTTTGCGCTCGTGGAGGGGTTGGAGAAGGACGCTGAGTTCGATGTGATCGTCGTTGGGGGAGGTGCGCCAAACGTGGTGTCTCAAGTTGTCATTCAGTTTCTCACTGACGAATGTATCTTGCGTTCGTTTACGTTTGGGGTGCGAAGGCACGGCGGGGTGTGTGCTGGCGGCGAGGCTCTCGGAGGACCCAAATCTGAAAGTGGTGGTGATCGAGGCGGGACGGAGGTGTGTTCTCTTTCTCTTCCTGTCTTACTTTCACTTGCTGGCTTTTCCCTGTCTTTTCCCTGTCCTTACCTCCATGTCACCACGCCATTTTATTTCGTACCTCGTCCTTCTCATGCGATGGACACAACGACTAATAAACCCCATCTCTCAGTGGCCTCGCAAACGAATTCACCCACATTCCAGGCGCAGGCTTCCGCGTCCTACGCTCGAAGGACGACTATTCACTCTATACGACCGAGCAGCAGAATGCAGGGGGGAGAAAGTGGTATTGGCCGAGGGCGAAGTTACTTGGAGGATGTACGTCTGTCCCTCCGTCTTTTCATCAGCACCTCGCCATCTCATTTCTGTCATTTCTTCCTCTATTTATCATGTGTTCCTTCTTTTCGTCCTTCCTCTCGTTATTCTCTACTTTCGAATTCCAGAGTTGCATACTGATGATGACATCATGTTTAGGCTCGTGCATTAACGCGATGATGTGCGTCGTTGAGCCCGTTGCTTCCTTTGACGTCAAGATGTTATCATTCTGACGAGGGTCATTCTTTGAACGCAGATTTCACGAGGGCGCTCCGAGCGATTACGACGAATGGGCGACGATTATTGGAGATGAAGGGTGGGCGTATAGGAACTTCAGCAAGTGCGTCGTCTTTTCTCTGTCGTTCGTTCTTCTTGTCTCTTGCCTCCCGCTTCATCCCCTCGTTCTCTCTCTTCGATTCTTTTCCCTTCTCTTTCGCTCACCTCTCGCGTTCACCGTCTATTCGCTTCTCTTTACCCGCGTGCTGACACAGAGCCTGAACAGATACCTCCTTAAGTTCGAGAACTTCATCACCTCTGACGCGCATCCGGATGTCGACACATCGAAGCGTGGAAAGGGGGGTCCTGTCGAAGGTACGTTTTACCATCTTCCGTCATTCGTCTTCCGTCTTTCGTCTATCCCATCACCTCAACCTTTCATCCTCTCCCATATGCCGTCTTCCTATCTCCACATCTCCGCTCTTTTCTCCTTTCCCTCCTCATCCCGTACAAGGCATCCTGAGCTAACGTACCTCCATAGTCGGCTTCTTCGCTCACCACTCACCCCTCGCACGCGCCTTCGTCGGAGTATGCACCGCGCTCGGCATCCCTGGGCGTAGCGACTTCAATACGGAGGAGGGTACGATTGGCGCTGGGAGGGTGCGTTTATCTTGTTTCAAATGTGCCATTCGGTTATTGGGAAGTTTCATGTCGTTCGATCGCATTTCTCTAGCTCAGTGAGTCATGCTTTAAACCGCTCATCTCTTCGTCAAATTCTGACGCCTTCTTCCGTTCGCCAGTGACCTACATTGACCACACCGGTACTCGCGTCACGACCGAGTCGTCATACCTCACACCCGCAGTCCGTAAACGGAAGAACTTGACGGTGCTTACGCATGCGCAGGCGACGTGCTTGCTTCTTGAGGACGACGGCGAGGGAGAGAGCTGGGAAGAAGGGAAGACAAAAAGAGCGATTGGGGTGGAGGTCTTCGTCGGAGGAGGGAAGGAAGGTCAGGGAGGAAGGAAGATTGTTCTGAAGAGTAGGAGGGAGGTGGTGTTGACGTGCGTGATTATTTTCTACTGCTTTCTTACTTTGATCTGATCCTAGCGTTCATCGTTTGTAGAGCAGGAGCAGTTCATACGCCTCACGTACGCCTCCATTCCTTTTGTAATCTCCGTCGCTTTTCGCTGACATCGCACGCCAATACAGCTCCTCCTCCTCTCTGGAATCGGCCCCCAATCTTCTGCTTCTCCTGTCACTATCACCCACCCCCTCCCCGGCGTCGGCGCCCACCTCTCCGATCATGCATCCGTCTTCATGCGATTTCGCTGCGCACCACGGCAGTCTTTGAACTTCTTGAAACCACGTTCATTCGGAGAGGGTATGAGGTTGATGAAGGCGCTGGTTGAGTATAAGATACGGGGAACTGGCGCGCTGGCGAATAATGTGGGCACTTCTTTTATTTCTGACTCTGTGGATGTTGGATGGGGGCGCTGACGATTCTTGTTCTCCGCTAGGTCTGCGACGCGGCGGCATTCGTACGCTCTGATGATCCTTCGCTCTTCCCTCCCTCGAAGGCTGAAGAAGCGGAAACGGAGGATCCAACGTCAAGTCTCACTGCACCTGATCTCGAACTGCTCTCGTCGGCACTCGGTTGGGCAGATCATGGATTTGGTGAAGTACCCCAAGGTGATTTGTGTAGCATTGGAATCACGGCTTTGCGGTGCGTATCTCTTGCTCTTCGTCGAAATCTGTCTCTTTTCTGACTGAGAAATGCATTCGTTAATGTTGTCAGACCCACGAGTAGAGGTTCGATCACTCTGAAGTCTGCAGACCCGCTCGACGCTCCTGACATTGATCCTAAGTACGTGATGTTTTACAGCGCTCATCATTAGATCGGAATAAAAACTAACTGAACAATTTCTACTGAAGCTACTTCTCGTCACAAAACGACATCTCAGTCCTCGTACGCGGCCTCAAACTCGCCCTTCGCCTCACCCGCACACAACCATACGCCTCATTGCTCGACCCTAACTGCAATGACGAGTTTCTCGATTACGGACGATACGACGCGACAGACGCAGAGCTAGAGCAGATCGTTCGCGAACGCGCTGAGACGCTCTACCACCCCGCATGCTCTGCGCGTATGGCACCGCTTGCGGAGGGAGGCGTCGTTGACGCGTCGCTGCGTGTGTATGGAGTGAAGGGGTTGAGGATCGCTGATGCGAGCGTGTTTCCGAAGATTGTTTCGGGGCATACGGTGCGTATACTCTATCGCGTTTCGTACTCCATTCTAGAAGCGCTGATATATGTGATTTCGTGTAGACGGCGCCGGTCATTGCTATCGCTGAGAAGGCGGCGGATTTGATCAAAGGCGAGTTGCTTGGAGAGAAGAAGTAGGATACAAGAAGAGGCATTACGAAAGGAGGTGATAGTCGATCTCAGTTGGAATGGACGATTTACATATAATTTCTTGATTACGCTAGTTATGTTTGATGTATCGTAAGGAAAGGAACCTTGACAATATCGAAGTCTTTTAAGCTTCGAACACTGTAGTCATCATCAGAAGAACGAACTTGTAACGGAGTCTCGAGCTCGTCTTCTCGATGGAAACTTTCGGCACCGTCATCGATTCATCGAAGAGCAACTGAATGTATCAAGCTTCGTCGCTTACCGTCCTCATCTCGGACGGATTCAGACGTTGAGATATTCAGTTGACTTTCGTTCATCAAGAACAACAGGGAGCTAGAGTAGACGTGAAGTTTTTGAACTCGGACAGCGATATCACGACTTCCATGTCGAGCACCGGAGGAATGAATCACGAAGACGTTTGAGTGCAACAGAATCATATTCATTGACGAGTAAATTTGAGATCTATCAATATACGTACGAAACTAAACGAACAACATCAAACGAGCAAAACGTGCTCCAAAACATCGGACCACCACGCACCAACCCACTCTCTTCCTCCTCCGTCTCCCTCCTCTCCGATCACCCCCATCGACTCCTCAAAAATGGAAATGCCCCGGCCCCTCACTCGAGAACGAGAACCCCCCTCCTCCTCCACCTCCTCTCCTCCCCCCACCCATCCCGCCCATCCCACCAAACTGCATAAAGATATCAGCGAAGTCGGGCCCCATCCCACCGAAGCCGCCCATGCCGCCAGAGCCCATGAGGTCGTCGTCGTCCCCGCCGAGGTCGTACCGCTCGCGCCGCTGAGGGTCGGAGAGGACGCCGTGTGCTTCGACGACGAGTTTGAATTTCTCTTCGTCGCCGCCCTGTGTGAGAGGAGGTCGTGTGTTAGTTGGGATGGAATGAGAGGAGAGGAAGGGGTGAAGAAAGGAGAGGAAGAGATGGGAGAGTCGATGAACAGAACGAAGAAGGACGATGACGACGCACCTTATCAGGATGATGTTTCAAACTCTCCCTCCTATACGCCTTCTTAATCTCCACCTCCCCACAATCCCTCTCAACTCCAAGGATCTTATAATAATCCTTACTCTTGCTCCTCTTCAGCGCCGCCTCCGCCTTCCGCAACTCCGTCTTCAGCGCCCTCTCTTCCGTCGTTGCGTCGATGCCCACCAGCTCGAGTGCGCGTTGGAAGTCGGAGATGGCTGCGTCGTACTTTTCGAGGTGGAGCTGGATGCGGGCGCGGGTGCGGAAGGCTTTGTAGGAGGAGTCGTTGAGGGCGATGGAGGCGTCGGTGTCGAGGAGGGCGTCGGCGTGGCGGTCTTCCTGTAGGTGAAGGTCAGTGAGTGATGAGAAGAGAAGAGGAATTAACACGCACCTTTAAAAGAGCGGTAGCTCGATTGGAGAGCAACGTCGCACGAATATACCCGCCCTTTCCCTCCTCCTCGTTCTCCCCAATAACCTATCCCAACATCATCAATCAACCAACATCTTCACGACTCCACACCATCGCAGCAGCAACGAAACTCACCTCCAACGCCTCCGTATACTTCTCCACCGCGTCTCCCCACCTACTCCCCTTGAACGCAACGTTCCCCTCCTCCTTCAGCCGCTCGACGGCCTTGACGCGTTTCCGTAGGGCCTTCGCTCTGTCGTTGTCGGGGTCCTTTTGGAGGGCAGCGAGTGCATGTTGCAGTGCGCCGGGGAGCTTGCCGGTGAGGAAGAGGATGAGGCCTCGGAGGGCGATGATGTCTGCTGAGTTCGAGTCGGTGCGGAGGGCGTTGCTGAGAGGAAGATATCGAGTTAGTAAGGGTGAGTTCTCGGAGATGAATGAAGAGTTAGATGAAGATGTTGCTGAAGGATGTCGATACGGAAAGGAATGATGAACGTGAAAGAAAGGACGAAGAACTCACTTGGCCACTGTGCTCGCATCGTCCCAATTCCCTCTCGCAATCTCCAGCTGCAGCCTCCACGACAACCACTCCGACGGTGCATCCGCATCCCCTCCCTCGATCGCCTGAAAGCACTTATCCAACGCAACCCTCGCCGCCCTCCAGTCCTTCGCCGCCCTCGTCTTATGAAAACGCCCCAAATGCGCCTCCAACTCCGCCGCCTTCGTCTTCATCTGCAGCGCGTTCGCATTCCTCGGCTCGATCTCCAGCACCTGTCGGATCGCAGACAGCGCAGGCTCCGGCGAGCCGAGCGCGAGGTGGCAGCGCGCGAGGCGGAGGAGCGTTTTGGGTGATGGGTGCGCGGATTGGAGGTTCGCGGCGGTCTGGCAGTCGGCGACGGCGGGTTGGAAGCGTTTTTCGGCCATGTAGGACGCAGCGCGGTTCGTGAGGTAGGTGGGCTCGCTTGGGTCAGCAGCTAATTTGACGACGACAAAGAGGACAAGTCTTCGTTAGTAATTGGAGAGTAAATTAGAAGAGAAATTGGAACGCACCGATTGCTTCTGAGTATCTGTCAATCGCCAATCCAAACAAGCCAGCTCTGAAAGCTTCATTTCCCTCCTCCTTGAGCTGCTCTCCTCGCACCTTCGGGTCTGAAGACAACTCTGGCCTTGGTGAAGGCGACTTCTTCACCCTCTTCGGCGACGACGGCCCTCCATTCTTCTCTCCGTTTCCATTGCCGTTCATCTCCTTCTCCTTCAAACTCGAGCTCGAAGCAAAATCAGAGGAAGGTATCTGGTTAGAAGACGAGGACGTCGAAGATGTGGTGCCCGTGGTCGTGGACACAGCAGGGACTCCATTGGCGGCTGCTTTTGGGTCCGATGCTACTGTGGTCTTTGGGGTGGAAGTCTGCGCAGCTGAAGCGGCGGCTTTTTTCTTCTTGTTGTTTTTCTTCGCAGCCATCGCGGTTTTGAGAGTGGTCCGTCGAGGACGGTGGAGGTGAAAGGAATTTTTTGTCGCGGACGTCGTCGTCGGGCAGGGCGCCGCGTGCCTTAGGCGAGGTCGAATCGGGAAATAGAAACCCGAACTTCGGGTTTCGAAAATTTTCTTGCAGATCTCGTTTGTCAACTCGGCCGTCGTTTCGTTTGCTCGAGCTTGCTCGCACCTCATCTTCACCTTTCATTGCAAAATCGTCAATTTCATCACAAGATCGCGTGCGCGATGCGATATCTGTGTATTTCAGGTGCAGGATGCATAGCAGAGGCCGAAAACGAATTCGAACGGATCGGACGACGAGAGCCACCGGCACTCGTACGATCGTCTCGAGCTTCAAATGCTCTGCGAAATATTGGAGCACTTCGTGGACGAACATCTCTGATTCTCTCCCGATAGATGTGGAGAGAAAGATAGTAGAGCATCTACGACTTGAGTGCGCTCTTTACGGATGTCGAGGTGCGTTCGGCAACATCATCTCTCCTCAGCTCTCAGCTCACCCGTTCTCTTCGAAGTAGCAAAAGGTTCTCTTCGTTCACAATATACGACTGCCATGCACACAAATCGTGAAAAAAGATGACTCGACTTTGATCTTCCTAGCTCCTCATCTCCATTCTTCGATCTCCCAAGGATTCTCATCAGTGTGATTTGCCAACGCTCCTTCGGAAACATTGGAAGATTGGATGACGATGTAAATAATTTTCATCGACGACGCAGGTATGAACGCTCCTACATCTTACATCAAAATAAAAATTCAAACGCTGACATTTCAGAATTCCTAAAAGCTTCCGTCTTTCAACGCTATTTCGTTCAGTCAAGCTTGCTGACAAGTTACAACGACATCCTCCTCTCCAAGTGCATAATGGACGCCCCGATCACAAACTCGTACTCAAAACGGATACAGCATACACCTCCTCGTCAAGCTATGAGATATGAAATACGAAATGGGCTACAATTTCGTCAGTTCGAGCTTCAATCCGAGTCTCCGCACGAAGACCTTGGCCATTCCACACGTACAGGCGGACTCTCCTCCCACTGCCATCTTGACTTACGAAGAGAAAGCGGGGAGGCTATCCCATAAGTTGCTCGAAGCTCTAACGGATGATTGGTCTTAAATTTCGAGCTGCGTTTCGATGCCATCCTTTCTCTTCTCATCGTAGGTCACTTAATTCTTCTCCGTCCTCTAGGTACGCGTTTCGAAACGCGCTTTCCAGAGACAATCAGGTATGAATACATCTTTCTAACTCTACTATCCAGCTCATAGAACTTTCAAGGAGAAGAATCGACGACTCGGTCTCGCCTTCGAGATTTTGACGAAGTCGCACCGTCCTCTCTCGCACCTCTTCCAAATTCTGGGGAAGCAAGCTGGGCTTGCGGCGCTATCGACTATTCGAATTTCAGCATCTTTACTCGCTGCACATGCAGCACCATCTCACGAGAACTCTCAACAAACGAAGGCACAAGGTCTTCGGCATTCCAACGCAGCTCAAAAGTGGAGATCGAGGAGAACTTGGGCAAAGACGGTGCGACCTTGAATAGTAGTAAGTTGCGTTCGAGTACTAATGGATGGGTCGCACTGGTAAGTGTATACTTACCATCACCGGCGTATTGCGGTGACATCCTACAAGTCTTCCAGCAACGATAATCTAAACTCGAATTATCGGCCGAACGCGCTGAGATAAGCGAGTGCTTTTGCGTCGCTGCAAGTTCGTACTTGATGCTGGAAAAGCTGCAATGCTGGAAGAGACCTCCTCGTCAAGCTATGCGATATGAAATGGAATCGAGTCATAATTTGGTTGCTTCGAGCTTAAATCTCTGCACGAGGGCTTTGACCGTTCCGCGTGTACAGGCGAGCTCTCCGCGCGTCTAGGTTTACATGTGCGAAGAGAAAAACTGGGATGTCATCGCATTCGTTGAATGAAACTCTAACGGATGATTGGGCTTGAGTTCGAGGTACGTTTCGATGACGTCCTTCCCCTTTGTGTCGTAGCTCACTGCATCCGTCCTCTCCGCCCTCTAGGTACGCGTTAAAACACGCTTTCCAGTGACAATCGGGTATGAATTTATCTCTGATTTCGATATCTAACTCATCATAGCATCTCCAAATAGAAGAAGAATCGACGACTTTCGCCGTCGAGGTTTTGACTCAGTTGATCGTCTTGCGATTTCTCACTTACTCTGCTCTCCTCTCTCTTCACTCCGTCCTTTCTCGCACCTCTGAGGAAGCCCGTACGTGTGCCATCAACCGTTCGGATTTCAGCATCTTGATTCGCTGCAGATGCTGCACCATCTCACGAGAATTCTCAAAAAATGAAGGCACAAGGTCTTCGGAATTCCAACGCAGCTCGAAAGTGGAGAAGAACTTGGGCGAAGACGGCGCGACCGTAAGACTCGGATATTCACGTGCGGCAAATGAACGAATCACACTGGTAAGTGTATACATACCATCACCGGCGTAGCGCAGTGACATCCTACAAATCTTCCAGCGACGCCGCTGATTTCATCTCGAATTATCGGTCAAACGCGCCGAGGTACGCGAGTGCTTTTGCGTTGCTTCGTACTTGATGCTGGAAAAGTTGCAATGCTGCTGGCGCGGCGCGGCAATTCGTGGACCTAGACGTATTTTCAATGTTCTCGAGCACTTTCGTTCGTTCGGAAACACGCTGTCGATATATCCTTCATCCATTTGCTGTCTCTCGAAACGAGACGCTCGGACGGACGATCGAACGAACGATGTGAGTGTGCGCGCGGAGGGTGATCATGAACCAAAGTCCTCGTTGGAGGTTCAAGTTTACGACGACGCTCGCAGACAAATGCATTTTTTTAGGTAAAAAATATTACTACTATTCGAATGTGATGACTATGTACCTTTTGAAATAGGGGAGCAGGAGAGCAGGAGAGCTATCTATGTACATGTGATGCAACAATGTCTACGAGATATATATATACATATAAATTTTGTGGTACGTAGAGAGAGCATTGCAATATAGCGATGTTGAAAGCTTTAAGAGCGTGGATTGATAACACAGTGAAAGCAATGTGACAACAACAACAACAGATAAAAATGGTACGGAAAATAGACGAACTCGAGGGAAAGGGGATTTTTACATTTTACAGAGATTTCATAAATTTCGTGCTTGACACTTGACGACGCCGGTTCACGAGTTGCGGTGACGCGGATTTCAACCAACCTCTACATAGGTCCACCTCACCTCACCGCACCACCCTGTCCCTCCGGGGCCCGCGCCGCGGTACCTCCTCCACATCCATGGGCTCGGCAGGTTCTTCGTCCTCCTCAACCTCGCCCTCGCGGTTCATCGCTGTCCCGGGTGCGGGCTTCTCAAGCAGGTACTTATGGAGGTCGTCGTCGCTCCTCCCAACAGAGATGCTCTCCTTATATGCTTCTGTTTGTCGTTCCAACGACGCCGATCAGTCAGTCAGTCCATCATCACGAAGAGACACAACAACTCACCGAGAACCGCAGTCGCAACCCGATTGCACCGAGAGTGCTCGAGGAGTTTGACATAGCGTGCCACCTCAGCCCTTAGCTGCCTCTCCTCGCCGGGTATCTGGTCATCGGGGGTGGGAGAGTACGGACGGCGCAATCGATCTTGGATAGCATCTACGAGAGGGTTTCTGCCCAGAGCGAAAGCCGTCCACTGCCCCCCGACAGACACGTTGGCCGTCGCAGTCATGGGCGTTCCCTGCGTCGTCGTCGCCGCCGCCGGGGGAATGGAGGATGCACCTGGGCCGGACGACGACGACGACGTCGCCGCGACATCGAGCTGGTAGGTGGTGTGGCTTGGGAGGGAGGGTCCTGCGCTTCCGGACGCGATGGGGACTACGGGCTCGACGAAGCGATACGTGACGCGCGCAGATGGGGGCTGCGTCCGACGTCTCTTGGCAGGCGGGAGGTCGGGGCTGGCAGTGCCATGCGCCATTGTCGTGCCTGCAGATGGGCGATTCGCCTCTCCGTCGCCCACGTCCGAGTCGGTCTTGTCCATCTCCTCGTCCTCCTCGTCCTCATCCTCATCCTCATTGATCTCGCCCTTGTCTCCATCGAGCTCGTCCACATCCTCATACTCCAAGTCCTCGCCGCCGCCGTTGCCTCCTACCTCCAGCTGCGGGTTCCTCTCCCATCCCGGTTGTCTCCCCGGGACGCGACCGTTCGTGATCGCCTCCGCTTGTTCCTCCTCGGGGGTGGCGAGTAACCAAGCAAACCAGTCCTCCAGCGTCGCCCCCTTCTGCATCCGACAGTGGAGCACCAGTCGGCGGCCGGCCAGGCTGGAGGGCAATATGGCCGCACGCCTCAGCGCCACCTCCACCTCCTCGAAGCGCAAGATCTTTCCTTCCCGAGTGTCCATCGCCGGCACGGGCAGGTATTTGAAGTCGTCGGAGCCAAGCTTCGTCATCACGTTGCCCGGGATGGACGCGGGCGCATCGCACTTGGATTTCTTTGCCCTGTGGCACGTCCAGCACCTGTCGAGCGTCGTCACGCCGACGCAGTCGCGCTTGTTCTCCGCGCACGCTTTGCACCCTTTTGCAAACAGCACGAGATCCTGTTTGGCGTGTACCTCATGTTAGCGACTCGGTGCGTGCTATTGGAGCTGCGCCGTTCACTCACCGGGTTGGTGTTCACATCGTCGAGGTTGCCAGCGGCGGGCTGGCTCGCATTCTGTGCGGATCGCGTTGTCAGCGCCGGCGTTCCCGCACGCGGTCAAGAAGAGTAGCAGATACTTACCCTGCTGCTCCCTACTACGACCTCCTTGGCTTTACCTTTTCTGCGATCTCGCTTCTTCTGCTTCCTTCGTCAGCGATGTCCCAAACAAGACGCGAACAAACTCACCGACGGCACCGGAGGAGCGGTAGTCTCTGCCACTGCCTCTTCCTCTCCTTCTGACCCCACATCCGACGCCTCCTTCTCGACCCGCGGCTCAAGCAAGCCAGACACGCTGCTCAACCTCTCCACGAATTTCTTCCAACGGGCATCCGCAGCGAGCGTGGAGAACTTGTTGACATACAGGCGCATCGCGCCCTGGGGGGTGTGCGTCATCAGAATGCATCGTCAGCGTGCATCACGACTCGCGACTCACGATATTTCCCTCATACTTAACCCACCACTTGCGCACATCAGCCTGCGACTGATCCTGGACCCCCAAAAGCTTGCGCTCCACCTTCTCCAAGCAGCTAAAAAAGTAGTCGCCCTTGCCCTTCAGCAGGTAGTCTGCGAGGAAGTGCTCGTCGACCTTGAGGTCCGTCGCGCCCAACACGCTGGCGCCCGCGTCGCCGTAGAGGCGCGCCCAGTCCTTGCCCTGGGCTTCGCGGTAGACGTCTTCGATGGTGGTCGGCTCTTTCGGTTTCGATTTCGTCGACGTCGTCTGAGTGGTTGGTTGGGCCTGTTTCAAGTGTTTGGAGGACGACGCCATGATGGGAGGAAGGGGAGAATGTGTATGCTGTGCTGCGCGACTGCGCGGCGCGCAGAATGCCATCGCGCGCAACCGCGCCCCCGGAGACCCCCGTCCCCGGATTTCTCATGCATCTTGTCATCTCTTCATCTCCCTCTCGCGACGGTCGTCAATGAAAAGAATCCATTCGCGCAAGCGGGAATCGAGTCGAATCGAGAAGAATGAATGGTGTTGTTAGGAGAGCGAGAGGATACGGAAGACATACATGTATGAGATGCCAACGAGAGTCTGGGTCTAGCCAGCCGCGATTGCGTTCTACGTTTTCGTCCTTCGTTCCGTTGCGCTGACGTCCCATCACAGGTCGATTTCGTTTGCTTTTGGATCGGTCGTGAAGTGCAGACTCAGGCTCCTGCGTCGTCGTCATATCGATTGGAGTACGGGCGGCGCTATCCTTCTGAGTGAGGTCAACGCGGCAGTATTCGACAAATCGAGACACCTGCCAGTATCTCTTTGAGAGAGAGAACCCTGCAACAAATCGACCTCGTTCGACCGCAGAGACACGATCGTGAGCTTGGTCCGTTCCCATCTAATCAATAATCATTTCCGCTCACCATGAGGAACCATGTCGCTGATTGTCAAAAAGTAAGACCACCGATACCGCTCGAGAATGCGGATGATGTTCTTAGAGGAGTGGATACGGAGGAGGTGGATGGATGGATGGGATGATGCGAGATTCAGAACGATGACCAGATTAACGAAAAGAATCCGCCAGCGCAGCAATTACCGCTAAACATTTTCTGCTGAAGTCATTTCCTGACTTACTAGTAAAGATTTGGGGAACGGAACGACCCCTTCGTTGTCGTCTGGCTCGCGAGCGAGAGGATGACGGAGAGAATCTCGAGGATTTGCGGGGAGGGGATCTCTAGATCGTGGTCTGATATGAATGCAATGTTGTTGTGTATGAAGAAAACATGGATGGTAACGCACGGATGAATGAATCGAACGATTGCGGCGAGAGCCTGAGTCTCTTTTTGGCTTTGACTCTTGGAATCACCGCTCCGCTACCCAAGTTCGCCTCGAGATCTTCTATCTCTCTGCAATATCCCGTTAATGAGGATCGACTCATATCTCAGTGACTTGAAGATAGAAAAACGCACAAATGCATCTAAAATCAGATGGTAAATGGAAACGCGCTCGTGAATTCAAAAATCGTCGAACCTCATTCTGTAATCTCGTCCTCTGTCAGCCGTCCATGTTCGAAACAGGAAGAATTGGCGATACTGCAAGGTGACGTCGACAAATCGAAACCAATCGCGCGCGCGCGCGCCAGCCTTGTCGGTCCAGAAACGAAACCTGTCGAACAGTTGGAGGAAGTAAATCTTGAGATGAGATCGTAGTAAGCTCGTACGTCTCCGTGATTGGGATAGCTTGGCGTACCTCTCATCTTCAGCTTTCTCGAGTATGTATCAAAATTTCGCCTGGACGAAGACTATCAGAGGTTTGAGGACTAATCGTGCGCGCAGGAAGCTGCTGCCAATGTCAGTTACTGCGAGCTTGGTCTTCGAGAATTAATGTGGACTCTACCCAGTTTATATGTCTCGGAAAGAATTGATGACGGAAAACAATGGGGTTGTTTCGAAGGTCAAGGGAGCTTGGAGTTACGGTCAGCCCGCCTTGAGGAGAAACGCTTGCGCCATCGCCTCGAGGCTTTCCAGCTCTCTTAACGGCTTGATCTTGATTCATAGGCATGTCGATAGTGTAACCTGGAGGGAAATGAGATTTGAAATTGAACAAGGAAAGAAAGACATGTGCGGCGCACCAAGACCTTCTGAGTTCTCGAGACCTTCCCGCGTCTCTCTCCTCAGGTTCGTCTCTTTTCTAACGCCATGCTTGTCCTCGAGACATCGTATGCGAGCCGCGATATGAACGAAGAACGAAGGGTCGAATTCATGGTGATGGTGCAAGGAAGAGGAGCGCGTCGCCCAAAGTTGTCGGACGCGCGAAGACCGCGCGCTTTCGCCAGCCTTCAACGCTTCGGCGACGACGACTCTTTCTCCCGAACCACGATGTCGTCTCGTCCGACCCTCAGCTCGCTTGCTTTTACAGTTCGTAACGAACGAATCTTCAAGTCTCTTCTATCGAAAGGACATGCGTACAGCACCAAGAGGCGAAGTTGGACGACATCATCGTCCAAGTCTCGAGGGCGTCATCCTTTGAACCCCAATCAGCGTCGCTGGTCCTTGGGACCGTATCAACCTATCTCCGCTTGAAGGGTCTATATTGAAGAGAGGTTCTGGGAGATGCAACCGTGGTACGAAGAACGTAGGATGGGACAAGATCCACGACGACGACGACGACAGCAGAATTGCAATCGAGGTGCGTAGGAGTCTCCTATCCCCTTCGCATCCTTCGGTCTCACGTCTTCGTGGATGTAGATGTCAACCGTCGACAGCTTAAGACGCCAGCAGCAAGCTATGTGAGGGCTCATGAGGCTGGTGAAGACGAGGCAGGGCTAACATGGCCGACGGATGACTGACGGGTCGTATCGAGCTCAAAGCTAGATGGAAGTCGGTTTGATGGGCTGGAAGTTATGGTGCGTCTCATATGCCCTCTATGAACTTCTTCGACTTACAGAACTACGGGTTTCCAAACTTCCAGAAGAACATTTCGAGCTCGCCATCCGATCACTTCGCCAAGATGCTTCCTGGCCTCCAACCCTCATCACCTGCACTTCCTCGACATAACTCCCTCACCGAAGCGATCTGAAGTGGCCTACACCATCACAGCGCTAACTGAAGCTCTTTCTCGAACAACTCACCGACAACTCGTTCTTTCTAACGAAAGCGGGCGCACGTCGGCGATACCCACGACGCTCGAGGTTGCGTCGTCCAAAGGGTTTCAAGCGAAACTACCTCTAATCGGCTGACTGTCTTGCGGCTGGACGGAGCTACTCCCAATGACTAGCAATCGCTCGTCACCTTTCCCTCCTCCCAGACTCCAGATCTAATCTCGCCACTTTCCGGGTTTCTCCTCTCTCATCCCCGGATCTCTCGAGCATCTCTCGCGACACGTTCAGTGCATCACCCCTCACGGACTTCCAGACTCTCTTTCGCGGATGGGCGTCAAGAAACGAACTACATTCTAGGACTTGGACTCGTTCTAGCACGAATCGTCATGTAATCCGGGCTCCTCCCAAAGTTGCATCTCGCATCTCGGTCTTGATTTTTTACTTCACGACAATGTGAAGATGGAAAGAGCGACGCAAAGATATGGAATTGAAGACATTCGTCAAGTAGAGACGAGAGCAGGAAATTTGATCTCGAAGTTCATGCTCGAGGAATAGCAAGCCATGAAATCTGCATATTTATTGATTCGTGAATACATGTCTCTACCGAAATTAAAGAGTGGTGCAAGTGCGAGTGCGAGATAGAGTTTGAAACGAAATGACATGGGAGTTCTGAAAGGAGAAAAGAGAACGATGAGGTCGATTCACGGCTCGTGCCTTCGGAGGATGACGCACCTCCTTCGTCGCAAGATTTCTCCTTCGCGATCCGTATGTCATGACCCGACCATCCTTCAGAGCTTGGATTATAAGTGATTTAGCGTCGCGTTGGGTTTGCGAGGTTCTTCCGCTTGGTACGACGGTAGTTTCGATGCGGAACGGTCTCATCCTCGTGATTCATTCGTGCTGAAGAGAATGAGCGATGCTGGTGAACGATCTCAGCTGAAAGAGAGAGAGCCGACATGAGCTTGGAGGAGATCGAGAAGGCTTGATACTCACCGTAACTCCCAGTCGAAAGACGAGTTTCCTGGAATTTGTCGAAGATCGGAGATACACTCGGCACGACAGAACAGTGAGATGCGCGGTTCTCGAAGATGCGCGGTTCTCGAAGAGAGTAGATGTACAACGTACCTCCCGATGCGAACTCTCATCAGTTTGAACTGCCTGACAAGTTGCGCGACGTAGCTTCCCCGCCGTACACAACGGAACGAGGTCTTCTCGCGAGCAATCTCGTTGCCGGGAAGCTTTCTTGTCCTTAAAGTGGGCGGGGTGAACGAGATCGTGCCGGGTTTGAGAGAGGATGTGACGACGATGAATATGAAGTCGGAGTGAAAAACGTGTTTCGATACTGAAAGGAAAGACAGAAAGGAAGTGGATCCGTCATGGAGTTAGCTTTGCAGGCGACAGCACGACGAAAGTGGAAACGCACCGGTTCGGCCTGTCGACATCCTCGTCTTTCCTTCGATTAGCCCGATCTCCTTCCATGCTCCTTCCATGCCTCCTTCTCGAATGCTGACGTATGTCGGTGGTTGGACGTTCAATGTGTTGAATCTCCATCGGAAATTCGAATCCTGGCAGCGTCGCGGAGAGACGTCTATCGACAGCAAGAGAACGCGGCGAATGGACGAAATCGCTGTCGTCGAAGTCGATGAAGGAGATATCTGTGTAGGTCTCCTTGCAGCTTGGAGGCTCGATAATCAGCGTCCCTCTGCAGGCGTTGACGTTAGACGAGAGGGGAAATGGGCGAGAACGGGTCGCGTCGACGAGCAACGACTTTAGCCTATGGAAGACAGCGAATGTAAGTCAAAGGCTTCGACACAGTGCGTTTCTGAGTACGCACCTATCCTTTATGCCCTCAACGTTGACCTTCCATCCCTCTCTCGAAGTGTCGTCAGCATCAGCCAAGCAGTTCCTTTCCAGCTGAGGTAAAATGCTCAACGTTGGCCATGGTTCGGCGATTTCGCAGGCACTGCGAGACGTTCCGACGGGCGGTCGAGTCGAGCTTTTCCAGCCCTTTCCTCCAAGGAGGAAACACGACGATCATTTCAGAAAGAGAGGTAGAAAGCATCGTAGACGATGGGGGACATGATGAACGTCGAGGTCGAGAAGCAACGCAGCGCGTGGCACAGATGACAGGCGCGTTCAACGTGCCCATCGCCTTCAACGTCCTACCACCATCACCATTTACACGATTTATCTCCTTTCGACGGTACTCCGATATCTCATATACTTTGAACATCATTATCTGAAGCAAACTGGCGATTCGAAATATTCGAGACAGAAGAAGACGAGCTGTTGAAATCACAATCCTCGGAGACTCTCAGTAAGTCGCGAGCACGAGAGATGAACGCGTATCGATTGACAGGAATCTTAGATCTATTCCTCCGAATTTCCGCTCGCCGAAGATGTCTTCTGTCGCCAATCTACCAGACGAGATCCTTGGCGACGTCATCTCGCTCGCGATCAAGAACTGGCGCGTCTTTCCAGACATCTTCAAGACCGAGAACGACTTCAAAGACTGCGTCGCGCTCATTGACATATCCCAAGTCTGTCGCCGATGGAGAGAGGTTGCGATGACGGATCCGGCGCTATGGTCGTCGCTTTATATTCACCTCCAGAGACCCTCCACCGAGCTTCTTCGCCAAGTTGCGTATTTCGCTGGGGTTTGTTTGGCAAGATCGCAGGAAATCCCACTGACGTGCGCTATCACAATCTCCAGTCTCTTCGACATTGGTCGCGTACAACCTCTCATACTCGCGCTAGTCGCCCACGAAGCTCGCTGGTCACGAATCGCGATCAATTTCACCCCACGCAGCCCATACAGCATGTCCAATATTCCAAGACCAGGAATTATCGCGAATATGAGCGTCGACAACATCGTCTACCTAAAAACTGCGGGTGCAGACCATCTAAAAGGTTAGGGTTAGGGTTAGGGTTAGGGTTAGGGTTAGGGTTAGGGTTAGGGTTAGGGTTAGGGTTAGGGTTAGGGTTAGGGTTAGGGTTAGGGTTA
>KQ086241.1:0-29244 GCA_001020605.1 Schizopora paradoxa | reverse complement strand
GGATAAGATGACTCTTGCGAAAGTATTGCTTGCCAACGGAATACCCGATTACGAATTCCTCGCAGCGTACAAACTCGGCAAAGCTTGCTCCGAGGCGCACCTCGCCATGCGCTTCAGCGACCATCCCCCCGGTGAAGTCGACAAGCAGTCGTGCAGTTTACAAACGCAAAAAGGGGAGGTGCTTCGTTTTCAGTGATCGTCAAGTTGTATTCGCCGCCTAGGTGTTCGACTTGCAGTGCACCTCTACGAGATACATCAGCGCACCGCAAGGATTGAAGTCAAAGGACGGACAAACACACCAAACCGCATCACCCAAACAGTCCTTGCGCATCTCGTCGACGCCGCATCGGTGCAACACTTAACTACACCAAATGCTTGTCGTACTGTACTTCGCTCGACTAAAGCCGTTATCGGGGCCCAACATGCGCGGAGCAGGAAGGGGGTCGTCATGATGGCATATCCAGTGGTGAAGGGCGCCAAAGCAGATATTGTTCGTCGACGTTCAAGATGCCGGTTGTTTGCGCTTGTTCATGTAGGAGCGGCGAGCGAGAAGAGAGCGGGCGCTGTAAATTGGTATTGGTGTGAAGCAGGGCGAAGCGAGGACATGGATCATTGGTTGTGTCGATCGCGAGTTATAAGCACTTGCGGAGCAGACGACGAGCATGGGTGGGCGCGGCGCATACAGTCGCCAATGGGGTCTCTGGTGGGGGGTGTCTCTCCAGGCCTCCTCCGAGATGCGAACCCGCGTTTAACCCTCGATGCTCCTAGGCAGCGACAGGAGGGTGACCCCATCGTCTCCGCACTTCCGCGACGAGAGAAGACAGCAACGGCGGGGTGTAGGTTGGGAGATTTAGCACCGACCAAAATCGAAAAATACTGCGCTTTGTCGAGAGAAATTGAGGCAGAGGCCGGATCAAACGAGAACGGCCGATTTGATAACTCAAAAGCTGGCCTTCGCAGAAGGAATGGGTAGATCTCGAAACGAAGCTCCATGCGTCTGGTGCGTCTGAAGCTGTAGAATACGAAGAAGTGGCCCGACGAGCAGATCGAAACCATGGCGAACAACAGCCAGGCGCAGACAAGGGCGTCGAAACAACCTATGCGACATATTAGCTCAAGTAGACCAGAGGTTCGAAGAGCAGCGGAAGGCACTCACCAAGAGTGAAACATGAGTTCGAAGATCAGAAGGAGCGGGCGAGGGCTGGTAGCGAAGAACCGTGGACAAGGCCCAGTCCATTCGCAAGCTGGATTGCATTGAATATATCAAGAGTGCTGTGGAGGTTCCGTCGCATCGAGGGCGATGAGTAAGGGATGCATCTAACTTCCACGACGTCGTTGCGACTTGGTTCGAGATGGCGTGGTCGCCGTCAAGGTTGAGGACGACAGCGACGAGGACCGGTCATCGAGGACGAGTGGCCTCCAGAGCGTGGGACCTCTCCTGTGGCCCAAGCCAATGCGCCCGACTCCGTCCAGATTCAACTTCCTCGTCCCGGCGACGAACGACTCATTGCTCACCAACTCAAAGCCCAGCGACGTTCAATGACGAAGTTTTTTTCTCAAGGAGCTTGTTTAGCACGTTGCAAGCGCTTCCAGCGCTTGAATTCTAAAAGCTTGAGTCACGGGTTTCCATGTCATTCAGACAAAGAGCTCTGGCCTACAAAGAGATAATATTCGAATTCAAAAGTGAGCAGTGTCTTTTGGTCTACGCTACTCTTTCCTCCTGACATGCCATCTCCTTTCGCGTTGGAGTCGTCGGGGCTGGAGTTTCGGAAGGCGCTCTCGACCTTGAAGATTGACATCGGAGAGGTGTGTGCATTAGTTGTGTGGCTAAATTGTTCTCTAAACAAATGTTCTAGTCGATCCGAAATGCGCGACGGGGCTTTATTCCAGACTTGAAAGCACTCAGCATCAGCATCAATCGCATTCCGTCTGACTACAGGGAGGCAGCAATTCAAGCGTTTCGCGACGCTGTCATCGGACTCGACGCTCGACACGATCCAGACGAATATGTTACCGTCATCTTTTGTGCAGTCTTTGCCTTCTCCACCTATCTGGACGCCGTCGGTTATAGAACACTTCGCGTCCTACAGAGAACCCTCACCTCTATATGGCCTGTTATCGCAAATCGGCTTTTCCTCGTCCTCGACATTCGAACAAACGGTGGCCTCAAAAAAGTAAATTACCTCCCAAGCTTGCGGACAATCAACATGGCTTTGGACGTTATGTCCAGGTGCATCATCTCTGGACAGACGTTCGACTTTCTCTCGAATCTTTCACTTCTTCGGTCACTGATGAGCATCTGGGTATCGAAAGGCGCTAACTCATATATACTTCGGGAACTTCATGGAATCCTGTCGCGGGGAAGGTGGACTCTAGAGCAACGTTACTCCTGCACAATCAAAACTGTCGATGCTTTGGAGATGGGCATAGGAGCCGCCGTTCGCTTGGCGGTTTCGCGCGTGACGGATGCGCGTCGTAAGCTTGCAAGCCTCCGGAAAGATTGCCAAGGACAAGACATCGAACGATCCTCCTGTGCACTCTCCTTGAATCTACGCATTTTATCGTCGTTCTTCGTCGTTACGGAGCACGAACTGCTCGTGGTGGAATCTGTTATTGCCCTTCTTCGGGAGCACGGAATTCGCGAAATTGCTCGATCCCTTTGTGTGATAACACGGACGCTCAATGCTCGTCTTCCTCCCCCTTCTCCCAGCGGCCTCGCCGTAATCGAAGACTGCATTGCTCTTTTCGATAAGTTGATGGACGTCGCGCTGCTGCCTGGATTCGCAGTTAGTCTCTTCGAACATGACGTGATCATAACGTTGTTGGGTATAGACAAATATACGCCCTACTTGACCGAGGCGGGAAGGAGTTGCATGAAGAGACTACTTAGACAAGTGTTTCGGAGGAAACTTGTACTTGGAACCGTTGTCTACGGGGCCTATCTGTCTTTGCGCCGCTATGCGACAGCCTATTCGGGGAGCAATGGCGAGGGGAATCGCCCATTACACAAGGACTGGAAGTACTTAATGGACGATTACTTTCACCAGTTGGAGGCCTATAAGCGGTTTTTGGCGTGGCGGAAGAGTGTCCTGATGGCAAAATGCAATAATGTATGTCCGCTCACATCCCTCATCGCATAATATTGACAACAGTGTAGCCAAGCTGCGTTTCGGGATCTCCGATGAGGATGCGTTCGTGCGCCGGGTGTGGGTGGGCGCGCTATTGTTCACCTGCTTGCCATAACCTCGACTGGAGGGAACATAACCATAAAAAGATTTGCTTTGCTACAAAAGGGATGATCGGTACGCTCACTAAAATTTGCTTTAAATTTGATTCTTTTTCTAACTGCGAACAGAGGAATCCGGCATGCACATCGTGGATATCCAATTCATCGCGTTCACTATGTTTGACAGGCTACGTCGCATTTTCCCCTTGTATCGCCTACATTGCGAAGAGTCGGACCGACTGGGCTTTTTCGTGACGTGCCTCGGTCAAGGACTCGAATTTGAATTCAGCCGTTTGAATGTTCTGGATCTTCAGGTTCAACCCATACCTGTTCTTGCGCACCCGTCGTTTCACGAGGAACACTCTGAAGATCCGTCTCGACTCGTCAAGGTCGTACTCGGCGTATGTTACAGGGAAAGCTTATGCACAACTTCGTCGAAGCTGTACTTCGTCACCACGTTCGCCCGTTCAGTGGTCGAGGGACGGGGGTGCACGTGCTGCATTTTTCACGAGCACAGAATGCCAGAGGGCCTTTGCTGCCCTGTGCATGCAATTTAGTTCCTTAGTTACTTACTGTACAACGTTCTAACATCCTATTCTCATACTTCTGTACGGCGAACGATCTTGATAGTGTAAGCGAATGATAACGTTTTGTGTCTCAAATTGCAGGTTTAGAATACGTACAGTAGAACCATGCGATGAGGAAGAAATCGAGATGCGATAGGTACGGCGTATGAGAACAGGTACACGGCGATACGTATCTTTGTATCTTCGTTTCGAGATGATTGAAAGGCATCCCAGCAAATGCCAAATGAATCCCCGCCATGTGGTCCTATTTGCACATTGGGTATGAACCCCCCAAGTCCCGATGCCAGTGCGCCGACGGCAAGAGTAGAAATCGCAGGTGCCACCGACAAGTAGGCATTGTGATCTTCCAAAAAATAGACGGGTTCGCATTTGAAGAAATCTCGGTGCGCCATCGCACGAAGATCTACTCGTGTGATAGAAGCTGCTTCTTCACGGGTGATGCCATGAATATCGTTTTAAGAATGAGTTTTCGACATTTTGTATGGGCCGCTGGATATGGACTTACCAGTGGTGGTGGTGGTAGAAGGAGATTTAATTCCGTCTCTCGGTTTGCTTGCTTCGTCGTTCTTTCCGACAATGGCCATATGCTTGATAAGGGTGCGCATCCAAATACTGGGCGAGACAGATGCCGTTAACATTCGAGTTACTAAATTATAATGATTTACCCACCAGTAGTATGCCCATCGCTTTCCGACTCGAGAACGCTTTGTCTGAACTCCCTTTAGTGTCGTCACATATATAAATATGCTTTCCTCAGAAGCTGTGAGATACGTACATCTTGATCCTGATGAGAATTGAGAGGGAGTAAAGCCCTTTGCTCCGATGTCTTCCAAACCTCCATCTTCAACGATGGCATCCGCTATAGCATCGATGATTTCAGGCGGTTTTATACACGAAGTCCGAGCTAGTATTTATTGGTGTTTATTAACTTTGGTCATATGGTCTCCTTGCAGTCGCAACGAGGACTTCAATACCTGGCGCTGCTAGTGACATGTGCAACCGAGACCAGGCATACTATACACAAGCTGTTCGCCTCCCCTCCATCGACCAGAGATACTTCGTCAAGCTTTGTCACAAACAAGACGGTGATGTTAGACGAGGAAGACCAAAACCAAGGAATATAACAAAGTTTCAGAAATTGAACTGCGGCCAGCATACAGTCGGATGACAACTTGAAATGTTTTGGCCACGTGGTGCATGGAACAGTGCCAACACCCTCAGTGTCGGTAATAGCATCGATCCGCAGGGGTCGCGCAAACGCCGGCAAACGGAGGGCCCAGGACGTCTGGCGGTTCATCGAAGTCGAAGAACAGGAATAGCGGGTCCGGTTTGAATAAGAGGAGGCAAGACGCATGAATCGCAAGATTGTATTTTCATTGATGTCCTTATTACCCTCTCTCTACGAGTGTTATATCCGAGCTAATTCTATTGTATTCACGTCCAGCTATTCCTTCTATTTAATCTATGCCATTCCTATTCATGAAATCGCCCATTTACCAGTGTAACTGCTTTGCTATTGCAATATCATTATAATATTTCAAATTTATTCAAACGATACATTCGGTCGAGATTTGTTGCCATTCTAACGACGTTGTATAGATCTGCGGTCATATTGACCTTCGTTGACAGCGGAGATTCGTGTTCTCGTGGCGCTGCTTTCAAGTTGATGTCGATAAAACCTCATACACTTACAATCTCTGACACCCCCGTTCGACATCAACTTGAGGTCAGGTCCCTCGGCGGTGTAGGCGCAGCCGGTGAGTCGATAACTGTAGCCGGATTGCCGGCAGGTGCCCGGCCGGCGCATTGGTCGTCCTTTGTTGAGAAGCCTTGATCTTGCCCTCCACTGCTATACGCCCTCCCAATTCTTTCTTTCAACGTGGAGGCTTGACCGCTGGACTTTATGATCAAATATGTCTGAGGACGGTTCGGAACCGGACCACCTGAAAAAGGAGAAACACAGAGACCTTAAGAATTCTCGGATTCCCGGTGCGTCTTCTTGAAACTTCTGAAGCGTCGCATTACATGTAATAAGAACCAAAACTTATAAATGGGTCTCTGCGAAGTGTTGGTCACGAACTATAAGGCCGTTGGACCAGTCACCCGATCAAGTTCTCGAGCCCGCGGAAAGACTGGGACCGAAGGAAGAGGGGCAACACATCGCAAGATTATCCGTCACTCCTTGAGTAGCTCACCAGTAAGTGCTAAGGGAAAGTCCAAGATCTCAAGGCAAAGCGGACCGAATGTCAAAGCGAAAGCTCGAAATGTGAGTCGCGCAATACAACGGATCAATCCAGCCACTAGCAGTGTATCTAACACAAAGCTCCTTCAGAAACTCGGGACAACCTCACGTCCGAAGAAGGAGTATGAATACGTCTATTATATGAAAGAACCAGCTGCGTTCAGACTCGACCGGAACTCGTCCAGCTCCAAAAACGTGCAAAAAAAATCCAAGTTATTGTCTTTGAAAGCGGCGAATCATGGCGAGTGTAGCAACAGCATACCAGAAAGTGGAAGAATGATCTCGTACGAAAAGAAGTCTCTCTAATCTACTCCTTGGCTGTTCTGAGATGGCTTCTGCCCTAGCTTTGACCCAGACTCACAATCAACCGGGGATTCGGGTATAGAGATTGTGTCAGAAGGTCATGGCGAACTTGAGAAAACGGCAAAAGGCTCCCAAACTCATGGTTTGACGCATTTCTACATACCTGCTTCTCTATTCTGACGAGCAATTGCTTTCCGAATAAGGGGACGACCAGTCGGAGAATTCTTTGCTTTCGTCCGAGTCTATGCAGCATTCCAATGAGCACAGGGTTCCCCTTCCAGGATCATTTATATCCTATGACGGTGCGTCGTTGAATTAACTTCTTAGCTAGTTGGTGCGAATACTGCACACAGCAGAACAGCAAGATCAGGATTACGAAGTCCTGCACGCGGCCGGGCATCAAGAAGGCGATCGCGATGCATCACCGAATATAACTAAGTGATTACACTTTACCTACCAACTTTCTTTTCGCTGACTTGGTGTAAAGTCATTTCCAAAACTCAGGCGACCGTTTCCGCGCTTGCAACTGGGCGGAATTATCGGCAGTTTTTTGGGTCACTTTACAAGTTCTTATGCATATCAGCGTCTCGTCCATCTCAACAATTCTGGAATGCTTTTCTTTCCTGGCGGTTCTTTCCTTAAATTACTTGCGGATTGCAGTCGATCCAATCCCGCTTGTGATAGCTGAGTTCGCTGTGAAGAAGAAAAAAGGTTCGTAATCGGTTTCAAATGAATTACGTATGCGACACTCACGTTTGTTTCAAGCAATACTGTCATGCGTTCTTCTGGGCATTTTGCTACATATCTTAAATGTTTACAGGGTGCCAACCGAAATTTACACAGGCGGAGAGTACAGAGACGGTATGAAGATATTAAGTAGATGGCAGATTCTTGTGCGATTTTTGAAATGGGCAGAGTAATTTCACCCATGTAGACAAGCTTTGTAATCCTTCCCATGCGTGTTTTCGAATTGATTCATTGGACTGAAGTCGATTTATAGAATCTCGAATCTCGAAGAACTCGAATCTCGTGGCGCACTTCGCCACCGCGAGGAAAGAAAGATGCGCAACTTGATACTTAAAGTTCAACGATATTCATATGGCATCCCAAGCACGAGGACCGATTCAAATATCAAGAAGCGGGAAGCTGGGACATGTGCATGTCTACTAGAAGCGCCTGAACCCGGAGTATAAAGAGCATTCTGCCCTGCCAGTGTCTTCTGCGTCTGGGCACTTCACAGTACCTCAGCGACTCTTCAACTTCACCTCCCCTGAGAGCGAAAAGGCATTTATTCGTGACTGATGGCATTGACGGTGACGGAAAACCACGGGCAGTACACGTGAGATTCGAATTCGATTCGGTCTCTTGCATCTCTGACCTTTCGATTTCACGATAAAATGGTCCTCAGGCTCGGAGACGTCTCAAAAAGCATCCTACAATCGGTTGGGATCTTTCCAATCGTCGTCTTATACCAGACCGAGAACCGCAGAAAACCACAAAGAGTCAGCCTGGACTGTGTTACGAGTCTAGCTACCGGCATCATTCGAGTCGCGACAATCCACGAAAGCCACGTCTCAGAGTCCAAGTCGGAACTTCAACTTCAGACGATTTCACGTTGGCTCTCCGTAAGTTTGGACGTCTATTTCAATTAACAAAGAAGGTCGACTGATTCGTACTTTGTCTACCGAAGACTCTACGCATGACCGAATCGTGTATATTCAATTTTGAGGGAAAGCGACTCTTAGCTATTCCAAGTAAAAATCGGGTCATGAAAATCGTGAGCACTTGCAGGTTCATTCTTCCCCCCATGATTCTCCCTTACAGTGAACTCGCGCTAAGAGTATATGTCGTGGACTTCTATCCTCGGAAGCATCAACCTTCATATCGAAAGTTCGAAGGGATCAACGTGGATTTTATCTTGACTCGGACATTCGTGCAAGTTCCGCACCTCCGGGTCCGCGATTGAGATTTCAGCATCATGATGGAGACGAGGCGAGTTTGATGTGTGATACTATGATTCAGGCTGACTCCGAAAGCTCAACTGCCTGCCTCTTAGAAAGCCCCGGGATGCGATGATTTGAACTATTACATTGGGCCCCTCTTATTCGACTTTCATCCGAAACACACCTTTTATACTGTGTCCATTCAGAGTATAATGGCGGACATTCCGTCCGAAATCACCAGTAAGTGGTTTTCTGGGCCTTCGAAGCGAATGATGTCTCATTGTTACTTCCAATGTTCCAACAGGCTAGTAACAGCCTTTTGGAAGGGCGGGTCCGAGTCAGAGTCCTCGAATTCGAAGTAAGTCCGCTCAAATAAAAGTTCAATCATAAAATTGATAGGCGGCGCCTTTACCGCGCAGTGCATAACATTGTCGTAAGGATTTCAGTATATACCTACGGGTCTCCCTTCTTTTGATCAGTGAGCCCAGTACTTCGAATCCCAGAATCTGCCCATCGATTCCCAAGAGAGTTTTGAGTGACTTTGTACTTGTCAAATAACTTGAATCATTAATGTATCATTATTGCTGCTAGTGGCTTTGCCTCCGTATCTTTCTAGCGCCCCAACACAAGTGTATAGTAAGGGCTCCGGTTTTACAAAACGCCATCGGGAAAAGAGACTTACTAATGCAACTTGAACAACACAGTTACGGAAGCTCAGCGCTCAGCGCTCACCTTCTCGGGAGCCCTTGGAGGGAACTACTTTAATCAGACGGCGAGAATGAGAGCCACAGTCAAAATTCTTCAGAATGATATATATTGGATTAAATCATTACATCTACACCAGAGACGAGAGGGCGGGCGGCGGAAACGAAGGAAGTGGAGGCAGGAGTGTGGGGCGGGCGGTGATTATAATGAGAAAACAAAGAGGGGGGGGGGGGGGGACAGGGCTAGAGGTCCATTTGTGTGTGATCGTGCTTTTCCTCTGTTTCTGCGAGCTGATTTTTCCCTTAAAGTTTCCCATTAGCGATGACCCCTTCGGAGACTTCGCTTCGCGCTGCGTTTTGGTACGTTTCGGTCTCTCTTTGTATCGATTTGTTTCTCAGTCGCGACGTTGGCGGCCCTTTACCATTATATCTGGAAGCCACACGGCTGCATGCTGAGTTCAAATGCGGGAGTTCTCACTGCGATCCCCGGAGGGTGCGCATCTAATCACTGAAATGATATCTTACCGTCACCCATACGATCGCCCAGACGCCTCTTGTGACCCCCCCCCCCCTTTCTTCGGGCGTGCAACTCACGCCCCCTCGTACGTCCGAAAAGCGATGTTGGATCGAGTGCCGGAGGTCAGCAATTCTTTATTTCCCTTGTTCTCCGCAATTACATATGTTCGGCTGTATCTTTGTGCATGTATCTTACTCTCATTCCCGAACTCCTAAATGAAATTGATTTTGCTCTAAAAAGATCTGAAGTGGGTCAACTGACCGAGCGCGGAGATGAAATTTTTAATATATGACCGGTTTTTATCTGTGTGATAAAATTACAACGTGCATATATTGACCTGGTCTACAATGTCTGACAATGTGGGCAAAACGAGTGCAAAACGTTAGGAGGACGTCAACGTTATCTCGAGGTTTTGCGGAAGGCGCATTTTTCTAGGGTGCGCTCAACGTTATTGAAACATCTCGCGACTAACCCTGCAACTAGGCTCGTGTCCAGCCGTCCTGGATATCTGGCGGAAGGCGGACGAGTTGGGGGAGGAAATGATATCCAGGACGGCTGCTCGCACTGTTGATTAGCCGCGTATCGCCACAATACACAGCCACATTACAATTTGGTTTAGCGCGCTTTTCGGTCGTTTCGGTGAAGTTGTGAGGAGTACTTCGAAATGCGAGGAAAAACAGACTTCTCGTTTAAACAGCTAGAATGACTCACTAGGCCTATGTAAGTATCTACCTGAGCCCCGTAAGCATGAGAACTAGCCTTACGAGGCCAACAGACTCATCGAACTCTTGCATTTCAGTATTTGAAACCTCGGGCCCCCTGCGTCGTGTACACGGTTTGCTTTCGTTTCTTTTCAGCATATATACATGTACTTTGAAATCTTTACATCACTATCTCGGTATAGAATGAAACGCATTGCCTGTCATGATCGCGCCCCATGCATGAGCCCTTTGGCCAACAAAGAATTCCAATAATTCGCCTTCGAATCTCTCGAAAGAAAAGAAGCTCGTCTGAACCCTGGGATATTTTGGGAAAATGTACGACCACCTCGGATCGAGATCTAGGGCTTCGTCGCTGAGCATTCGATAGGTGAAAGATATTTCGACAGCGGGCCCATTGTTGATACTTCCACGCAGATAACTCCTCGCCTCGTCAGAGAATCCAAGGAGGCGAAATGGCCCAATGAGGGGGTGCGCTACGCTTTGATAGCGAAGAGCTTTGCATGTTGTGCCCATCAAGTAATATGTCCCTTCATCCATGTAACCCATGATTTGCAAGATGGTATCCCACGGTAGAGTTTGCGTATCAGCCCGATTGTAGGCGATGACAGCATCACTTTGAATCGTTGTCGGGGAAAGATGATAAGAAAGCATACGTAGTGCGCATAGTAGTGCGGTGTCGTCGATTCGGAAGGCGGCAAGCACGGGCATGATCGGAGAATATTCGACTTTTTCTCCGCGATTCGTCACTTTCAAGACCGCCATATGCTGGACAGACCAAAGAATCGCGGTGCATCGATCTTCTCCAGAGCAGACGACATGATCCACAACATCTTCAATGTGACCTTCCAGCCGATTATCGAGATCCAAACGGCTCGTCATGACAATAAGACAGTTCCGGAATCGAAATAGGGTTCCGCGCGGCGATGTAGACGTCTTGACTTCAAGAGTACTGTCGTCATTATCAATGAAAGATATTTCTGGATCCGTAGAGTTGTAGAATCCGGGAGCGAGTAGAGATAGTAGAAAGGCCGCTTGAACCTGGAAACCTACGGTCGACGGGTGATGGCTAAGCGCACCGCGGAATTCCTGTAAGTACGATACCATGAAACCCATTGCCATCTGAGCAGTGCATTCTTGGAAGGGCAAAAGGTGGGACGCATCCTTGAATTCTTCTACACCCATTTCGATACGTTCGATGCGGCGAGTGGAGGCCCTTGCGACACTCCTGGAGACCATTTCATTCGCGTAAGCCAAATCTTTGAGATTCGGTAAAAGCGACTCTGGGGGGGCGGGTTCAAAGCATCGACGGCCACGGCCATCGAGGGCTAGGTATTTGATCCAGTCCCCAGCGCCACCGTTACTACGAATCCGAAAGAGATCGAAATGGGCCGAGTTGTCGATGGTGAATATCAATCTATCCAAGTCGATAGTATAGATCCAAGACGATAAGCGGCCGACACGAGGGGGGGCCCGAGATAGAAAAAGGCCGTGATCAACTTGGTTGGAAGTCGGTAACCAGGTAGTGCCGGTTTCGTTCATGTCTTCGACAACTTGATAGTTCCCTTCGATTTCTATATTCTGACAGAATCTCCGTAAACGCTCGACCCACTCTGCAAATGCGAGTGGATACATCTTCAGATCGCTTAATCAGTGAACTGCAGTCGTAGCGCACCATCAAAAAATTGTGGTTCCGTCGGTATTTGATTGACGGCGAACATTCCCAGCTCCGAAGGCGACCCATGCCGCGAGAAACGAAATACATGATGAAATCCTGACGACCAGTTTGAGACCAAATCATAGATTAGCGCTGCACCAAAGTTCTTTCAAGTCAAAAGCTTACCATTGCAAAGTAAGACGTACAAACCAACTTGTTCAATATCCGCCATCGTTGTTGAGCTCTCAGTGATAGCGGGGGTTTGAAGAGGGAGGTGTCTTAAAGGTCTGAAAGGGGGTACTGGTGTGGCGTGTGGCTCATACTGAGGCCATGGTGGCTCACTGGCAGACGTCTAGACAACTTATAGACCACATTTTTTGACCGCAACAATTGATATGTTAGTGCTGGCGTTTGTTTTGTTTCCGCCAGAAAAGCATTCGTCTCGCTAAAGTTAATCCAAAGTCAATTGAATGCTGTACTCCTACGACCCGTTCGTCGCGTCAGGCCGTCTGACGAAACGAATTTGCGCTCCTCATCCCGCGTGACAGAGCATCCTCGGGGGTTTTTGGCGGGCGCTTCGCGCCTATTAGTAGGGTCCGGAAGCAATAGCCGAACACCTAATTAGGGAGGTTAGGGTTACCTGACAAAAGACGAATTTGGTCCAACCTCGACTCTCGCTCCTGTGAAATACCCGCCGACCAGTGGGTTTGGGTGAGCCCTGCGTAGCAGGCGCGGACGCGTCGCAAGTGGTGCCGCCTGGGAGGGTGGGACCACGTTTAGCGACACGATTAGTCGGCTTGGTCGTTCTTGGGAGCAAATAGGAGGTGTTCGCCGTTTCTGCTATGCGTAATAGCTATTAATATTATTGCAAATATTCAGTAATTGCTCAGTGATTTGCTATTCTGTTTCTGACTACGCTGTACAATTGTCATGTCAAAGGAATGCTACGCAAGTCAAATCTCTGTCAACTTTAATGAAACAACAATACGAAAAAGGGGGAGGGTGAGGTGGGTTGTGATTAAGCAGCAAATATCGATACGGTCGTCGCGTTCGTCGTCGTCGTCGTCGTCGAAGGTCAAGGAGGGCGAGGCCTGGCATGAAAACTTCGTCAGCCATGTGGCTCGGCTCGGTTGGACGCCGGCTCAACTCACCGGCTACGCCTATGCTCACTGAGCCCCAGGTCACGCGTCACATGGCCTGAAGAACTGTTCGTAGGACTCCTACTAGGAGTACAGCATTTGCACATCCATGACGCAATACGGATTAATTTGTTGAAGAGAGGATAGATAAATCGAAGGCAAATACTGGCACAAAGATGGAAAATGAAGGACTCGATTATTGAACCTGAGGAAGAAGATGCTCAGCAGCAGATACAATCCATCGCGATGCTTATACTAGTTACTCTGAGTCCGAGTCTAATCCGGCATCCCAGGCCTCAAGCAGCCTTCGTACATCAACACGTTCGCGTCTCGGAGTCGGACGGCGGTAGGTTGTACTGCCTTCGCTGAAGGCCCCTCCGCGCTTTAGCATGACAAATGAGCCGATGAACATCTCTGTGACAGTTATTGTAGCGTACCTCTAAATCACTTGAGTGGACGCTTCCGTCGCCCCGCACACTGGTCGCATACGTCCGTCGACGTTGGTGGTTTCCAACATCCAAACCCCACTGGCTGTTGCCGGCTCGACCTGACGCCCTGGAAAACTCAAAGAGTCTCCTTTCGAAAGCCTCCAAACATATTTTATCTAAATTTGGACCGTTCACTGGAGTTCGGCGAAGTTGCAGGCCGAAGGCCTTCGCACAATCGATTTCGTGCCGATGGGCAAGCATGAGGGTGAAAGCATGACATAGCGGTTCATTCGTTAGCCACCTAGCTATCACGCCTTCCTCTTTTGCACGCGGGACACAATGGTAGATCCAATTCGCAACTCTGGCCTGGTCCTCGCTCGACAGATCGCCAGCGCATAGTAGAAGATTGTGCCTCCTATTTGCATCGTCCTGGCTTGTGGGTCTATTGCGGGCCTGGCGGAGATGGCGCAGAATAGGAACGGTCGACGGATCCAAAGAGTCCACTGAAAAGAGCATGGTTTCGAGTGTGTGCAAATGGGGCCGGAGAGCTGCATCAACCTCTGCCGTGTACGGAAATCGGTCGTACCGGGCCAGTGCGTCCTCTGGTTCGGGAAGCGAGCCGGACATCTCGAAGTACCCAAACTACAAGGGGTCTTGTCAGAAGATATCAAAATCGAATGAAATATTAACTTGCTCTAATTTGTCGTCGCCACCACTGGTCTCCCCAAAGTTCGTCCACTATATCCTCAATACAGACATCAATCAAGAATGTCCTATCCACGGTAGGCGGAAACCTGCAATTATGCCACAACTTGACGGTGAATAAGTCTGATCTACTTCTCGTGTAACGAGCGGGGCATTTAAGAAGACGCCCTGGATACCAGTATTTGCTTGACGGCGGTCGGACAAGAACACCTATACCTGGTCTGCACACCCACATTACCAAAAATAGACAGAAAGTGGAAGTACGGTCGCACCGTAAGCGCGCGAACAAGTCCTGGTATCTTGCTTCCATATTGATTTCTGCTCTTTGCGCCGACCTGGTAAATCGCGAAAAGCATCAGTGCTCGCATGAACTTTAAAAGTATGAAGTTACATCACGCTTTGGTCTGGTTCGCATCTGCCGCTCTTAAGTCGCTCGCCGAACCTGCGCCTATGAACGCCGGGCCCCCCGTCTCGTCGTAGTCGACACATATGCAGGAGGCTGGATTCTTCATCCAGAGCACTTGATCGGTTTGCACAATCGCCAAATTAGGGCTAGAAGATTCCGCGAAGGGCGGTAATTGGGATGTGGGCTTTGTCATTGCTATTTGACACGAGCTCGAGAGTTCTGCCCTAATCTTCCTTTGGAGGTGCTCCTGGTCTTCAACCCCACCGCGGAGTTGATATACAACCGCGACTGTTCGCCCAAGTTCATCATGGCCCATCGATTCGAAGTCGCGTGCCGTTCCTGTGATTGCTGCGTAGGGCGGACCATCGAGCGGTTGCAATAAACCGCCGTTCGATGCGTCATTGTAGGCATAGCACAGTCCGTCGACGTCCGCGACAATGCACGTGAAATGTTGAGAGGAGGGCGTGAAGTACGCGCGCCCGACGATGTCGTAGAAGCACTCCACCTCCTTACCATCCAAACCCAAACCCACTAATCGAATCGACTCAGGAAACTTCCAGACGAGGTATGCGGATAATTCAGGGCCTTCAGGTAGCTCCAAACGTAAGCATAGTGGAAACGATGTCCAAACTCGAAGGAACGATGCGGAACCGTCACAATGGTCGGGGCATACATCCGGATTGTTGCGCCAACAGCGCGGGGTAGCATCTGGGACGCGTTTAACGCAGAGTTGATCCTGGACGAACCTGGCCGCGTCCCCTTCGTAAATCGAATGGTCGTCGTCGAGCAGAAACGTAGTTTTCATTGGTCGGGGTGAGCAATCAATCTGTTGATGTGCCGGGTGACGAGTCCCGCCATCGCACTTTCGTACCGTGATACAGTACGGAACGAAGCACGACGCGATTGGGTAAGACATTTGGTGATCGTTCGAAACCCTTGCAATTAGAGAAGTCAACCATGCCTTCATGCATACTTTTGTCAGTAATTTCCGATCTCGACAAAATTGGAGACTCACAAAAAGTGGCTCATGGGAGGTCACGTCATTCACAACACCCCAATCGACCAAAGCAAGCCGAAGCATGTCCCTCGCATCATTGACACGGGCTTTCGCTTCCAGGTGCGAACATTCACTCTCGAAAATCTCTTGCCGAAGGCATAAATGACGGAACAAAATTTGCCCAACGGACTGCGGATGATCGCCAGGTGCATTGAAGAGCTCCTTGAAGGCGTCGAAGCCCCGAATGAAGCATACCACGAGAAGTTGCATGGAAGTATCAAGCCAACATGAATTCATATTCCACGTATAGCTTGCGAGCGATGGGTGGTATTGTGTGTTCGACACTACACTCGTCTGGGGACATGTTGGCCTTGACCCAACATCGTCTAAGTTGTCGACGTTCAGTATTGTGTCGAGACTACGATAGTTAATACGCACCACGGCGAATAGATGATTTTGAGTCCTCAGGCAAGTCGACCCGAAAAGAGCTGGCGGAAGGCAAATTTAAAAAGAGCTAGGAAATTTCAAAGCTGGTGCCAAGGACGCACGATTCTGAATTCGGAGCGACCCCAGAAATTGTCTGAAGCACAGATTTACTTTCTTCCGGAATTTCTAAAGCCCGATCTCTCTCTGGCGTGGGTTTCTTTAGGTCACTTTTTGCAAGAAGGGGCGGCGCTCGTAAATCTGAACTCGCAGTCGGTCGACCCTTTGTGCCTTTACGGGAACGATCTACAATTAAGAGTTGAAGAAGATGAGCATCGCTGAGAATTACTTCGTGGCATGGACCTTGCAACTCACCAGAAACTCTCCTACGCAGCCCACGCCTGGCCATGGTGACGGGGAGAAAGAACAAAGGGGGCAGCTTGGGATCTGGCAGTGGCAAAGGCGCGAGGCGCGAGGCAATCCTAGCATAGCCACTGGGACCCACAATGCATCGGGATTCCATCTTGATCACCTTCCCATAGTTTTACACCCCATAGGCCTCTCCGTTTTTATCAAAACTCCATCGTATCTTGATGAGTATGTATGCTGAGACCTTATACTCACGTTTGCGGTAAGCAAAATATTGCATCTAGGACGAAGTGGAATATACAATGCCCAAAATCGAGGCCAGGAAAGGTTTTCGAGGATGCAATCCCGGCCTTTGATGAGAAAGTGGCGAGATTAAGCTCGCAGCGAATGTATTTCTATCAGCATTGTGCTATAGAACCCGTGGTCGGAGATTTTATCCTCCCGCTGTAAAACAACGTGGAGCAAGAGGTGTATGTGCTGAGTATTTCGCCTGGCAATCGTGTGCAAAATATTCTTCTCTGGCTATTCCGATAACGACGACGAAAACTGCATCAGATGATATGCATACTTGGCCTACGACATCGGTGACGTGGCGTACCTTGAAGTGCGATTGAACGTAATAGTAAAACATCCATCGCGTTCTTCTTCCTTTGCCCCCTTTGCTGCACGCCCATCGTAGCGCCCAATGACATATAATCCCTCTGCGTAAATTTTCAAAAGTGCGACAGATACAAGATGGTCACCCAAAGGTACCACTCATGCAGGCCGTGATTTCAATCCTGACACCAATGAAATCCCGGCCCGCAGATTCGAAGGCGGCGATGGTCGAGGAGAAGAACGACTCGAGGATCGGTGATAATGCAACGAGGATTGCGTACCGGAGGCACACTGGAAGCTATGCTCGCGTACGATGAAATGGGGTATTGTGTTCGCTGTGGCTGAACTCCTCGTGCGCGGAGACCGTCCGATGCAAATTCTTTGACGTCCGCCTTGAAATACTTCGTACTCCCCAATTTTTTCCGTATGTAAGTTTCGATAAATATACCCGGACTTGTCTTGGGTCTTGGGATGATTGGGTCGGCCCAACGAGTCCCAATTAAGTAACGATCCGCCATAGATTTTGAGCACATTATGTCATGACGCCAGCCGCCTCCTCACCCCCCTAAACTTCCCCCCATAGTCTCTCGCTGATGACGCCGAAGAACTCTTTTCTGGACGAAATTCTTTAGTATTTCATACAAAGGTAAGAAAAACTCAGAAAAAGTACATACATTTATAATTCTGAGTTTTCCGCCGAGCCCAAGTTACGATTTCAAGTGGGATGAATAGCACATATACTTCCCTGCAGGCCATCTAACAATAAGAAGATTTTAACAGAAAAAAATTCGACTTCGAAGAGGATATCGAGAGAAGTTTTACAACTCACAGTAATAGTCGCGTTAATGCGCGTCGTGGTCGTCGAAAGTGGAGAATGAAGTCTCGACAGTAAAGATGGCATTTAGAGACCTCCTTCGGTGGTTGCGCATGTCCTGAGATAAAGTCCGAGTCGATTTCGCAAGGGGCAGCAACTTGAATTGCGATGGCAAACGAAGAATGTTTCGGGCAAAGAAGTAGAAAAAGTCGTGGGACCACTGGGAGCATTTGGGATATTTTGTCATGCGCTCCCTTCATGAGATCTTGAAGAGAGCCGTTGTCGAACCGCTGTGGAACCGTGACCGACTGGCACGCTTAGTTGAAACATTAATTGCGATAAGCGAGCGCCATTCAGTCGATGATTGTGGCCAGTGCCGTCTATGAGGTACTTGTTGTGGTCGTAAGGATGAGTCAGATCGAAAATTTGCGTCCCAGTCAATAGCCTCTAAACTTACGGGTAAATCTTCTCCTGGTTTGCAATTGCCCACGTTGCGGATCGCGGCTTCCAAGGGGGCGCATCTGTAAATCTGGGCGCTAAAATATGGTATAAAACTGTAAGTTGGTGCCCAGGGCAATCTTTTCGAACTTAGAAGTGTACCTCAACAAAAGCATCGTTAGTCGTGGCCCGAAATTGTGCCATGAACGTTCGAACGCAGTATGACAGCTCAATAGCACAGCGCAGCGCAGCAGTACTGCAGTAGTACTAGTACTAGTGTCAGGAAGGAAGCGTCTGCGGCAGTGTGGCGTGCTCTGCTTGGCTTGCCCCCAAAGAAGGGTAAGAAGTACACACGCCGTGACGATCCGGGGTCCGGGCCGTTGATTTATGAAACCTACTCGGGTACGTAAGTGATCCGGTTTTAAAGAAACGCCGTCGGCGACGGAAAGGCGGTTTACAGCAACTTGCACATCTGTGCGGTAGGTAGGTAGGTAGGTAGGTAGGTAGAAAATCGGCATACGGAATCGCAATTTTTTCACTTTTGCTCCGGAGAGCGTCGGTGCAGCTCGGAAAGAATCGCTACGCCCAAGATGGTCGAAGGTGTAAAAATAGTTGCTTACGCAGCGAAATTTTTCGTTTCCGTATAGATGTGCAAGTTGCTGTAAAGCAACTTGTCCAAACAGTACGCTTGCCGAAGCTCGCCTTCTCAGCCCGGAGCTCTTGGGGCACTTACTAAACTAGATTAGATTAAGTGTGACGGACGGCGTCCAGCAAAAGCCACAGTCAAATTGCTTGAAAATGAATATATTGGATTAAATGATTTGATCTACTGTACATTAAACCATTGAACTACAGCATTTACACCAGAGACGAGAGAGCGGGCGGCGGAAACGAAGGAAGTGGAGGCAGAAGTGTGGGGCGGGCGGGGACTATAGAAAAAAAAGGAGGGGAGGGGTGAGATTTGACCTTGAGAGCGGATGCAACTTGGTGCAAGAACCCTCCACCAGGAGAGTTCCTTCCAAATTGCGATTGAGCGTGATTGAGGGACGAAGCTTAGAAAGGGAGGGGTGGAGAGTGGCGAGGGATAGAGGTACGAGAGGAGGGGAGGTGGTGGGAGGACTCGGACTTGTGTGTTTTACGGAGGGGAGGAGGAGAATGTATAGTATGCATGCATGTCCTTCTTCTCCCAAAAGCCTAATAGTAATCTCCAAATGCAGCACGCTGAGTTGAAGCCCTTCCGTCGACGGTGAGCTAGTTGTTCGTCATCCATTGAACCTTTGGGAAAATCCGAGGCCGGTGGATGGTTTTGGGATCGTGGCTGCAGCGCGTCTGAAATCGAGCCGGATGAGACGGCGAGCAATCGAACATGTACATGTGTTGATCGTCTCCGCAGTCCCACTTAATAACACTTCAATACCTGTACCGCACCATTCAAGTCATTTTGATGTTCGAGTCGAAGGACGACGATAGGAAAGATTAAAATACGGTAGAGTGCAAGAGATAAACGAACGTGCGAAGTCAAGAGAACTTCAAGTTCAACTTGAACTTTGATCATAGAGTTTTCACCGAGATGAATTTCAGACCAAGCTCTCTTTTATATGGAGAGCATCCAAAGGAGAGTTGGCAAGGGACAGATCCGTGGTAGTTGAAGGGAACAGTAAGCATCATAAACTCTAGAGTCTAGGAGCTAGAAGTGGGGCCCCGCACACTTTATTTGCAAGAGCTATGGGGTCGGACACCCGTTCGATGTTACACGAAAAGACATTCCAAGAATATTAATATCAATGGACGCGCCGACGAGTACTGTAGAGATTTCAAAGTCTTTAAATGTACACTGAGTATTTAACCGGCACTCTAATCTGATTTCAGTCAACAGCCAGTGAATAGCAGACTATTTTCTACTTTATTCCTTGACCTCTGCATACCGTGACGTCGGCTTTAAGCTTCACGAACCCCTTTGAGCCTTCTAATTCCTCCTGGGACGCAAATGTCGAAGACAGCGGTATTGTCTTACTTGGTGCGGGGCTTAGTCCCAGAATGGCGCAGCCCGCGTTTGTTGGATGCTCGCCTGATAGTATTGTTCACGAATATGGGTCTGTCTTGCGGGCCCAAGGGGTCTGGTGGCGTATTAGGCCCAGTAACTTTCTCAAATCGTTTGGCGAGCCTGCCGCGTATGAAGTTAGAACCCATGGTATTCGTGTAAATATTGGGAGAATAACCTACTCTTTGACAGCATCCGTATGGTCCAGATTGAAAGGTCTTTCATCGATTTCAAGTGCTTGTACTTCTGCGTCGTACAGCTTTTTCAGGTACGAGGGCTTGTAAAATATGCGCGGAAGGCCCTTAGGAGGTACTTTCTTGACAATGCGCGGCTTCATCACGGGATAACGGATTCTGACCCAGTTTCCGCGCGTAGCTTTCGCCGCAGCATTGAACCTCGTTGCGACGTACAGCTTATCATGCACGCGAAGCCAAGGTATCACAAGGGGATTGCGCCAATCAATGGCTGAGATCCGGTATCGGCGCTCGCCCTCACCATGATCGTCGCTGTCATCGCTGATCCCCACCACTCCCAATTTGTTGATTATCGGAGCATTTGCCACAGTGTCTTTATGTGAAAGGGCGCCAGCGACCCTTTGCCTACCAAGCTGTCAAGTTAAGGAAATTCGTCGATGAGTTTTCAACCATCATCACGCAAAAGAATGCGACAAAGAGGTAATCACCGTTTTAGTCCTATTTCGAGTGGCTGCCTCAATATCCTTCAGAGACGGTCGAGGTACCTCTCCATCCCTTTGCCTCACATAATGCTTCTGTATGGTTCGAATGTGCTTGCTAAACTTGATTCGAAGCTCCTTCTCAGTGGTTTGAATGCGAGCATAATCATCGCACGAGATGAATCCTTTTGCAAAGGCAGCGGCAGCGGCTTTGTTCCACCGTGAGGTGTAGGTGCCGAGTAGATCCAAACGGAATTCGCCCTTGTCGTCTTCGGCGTTCGCTGAAGGGCCAGAATGTCTGCCAGCCTCGAATAGGGCGAGAGTGCCCGGATCCACGGGTTCTGTTACTGGGTCCCGAGCAGATTCTCTACCCATGAGTTCCATAGCATACTCTCGGATGGCGGCCTTTGTAACAGCATACCAGAAAAGCGTTAGTAGACTATCTGACGAATTCAAGCTTGAAGTGACACTCACAGCCAATTTTACGGACTTTGTTGAACGATGCTTTATGTTGAAGCCCGATAAAGAATTGTCGACGTCATCGCCAACGTCGTCGACGCTATCCGCATCGTCTGCTGAACGGCTATACAACTGCTTAATCAGCTTTTCCATGCGCCCTTGAACCTCCCGTAAATTATCTTCATTATCTTCATGTCGATCGCGGTAAAATTCGAAGAACTCCGCAAAATGCGCGAACGTGAACGGATCATCCTTAATTCAACGCATGAGACCATGCTATGATCAATGGCAGTAAAGGAGATATCTCACGTCATTGCGATCTTTAAACCCCAAGTCGCGAGCCAGATCATCGAACGCGCCCCCCATTGAAACGCGATCTCTCGGATCCCCCTCGACAGTCCCAATTTTCCTTTTCAAAGAGACTTTACGTGGCACTTTGATTGAGTGAAATACTATTTGTACGTATTGCAGCCTCACCAGGTTCCGGTGGCGAAAATGCGCTTAATTGTGCCGTTTTTTTGTTTGTTGATGGGGACCTCGATTTATCTGAAAAAGAATGCATCAATTTTTACACTTGGTAGGGTGATATTGAACCCAAAGAGAAGCACCTCCAACGCTTTTGCCGGCTGCATACTGCGACATTGAATGCGTCTTAGGCGGGACATCTGGAGGCGATTAAGTACACGCAACCTGTGCCGGGCGCGATGGACATAATTTCTCACCATCATCTCCGACAGAATCATCTAGCTCCCGCCTTTCGTGAGTTACGTTCATTTGCCCTTGGAAAAGTGATCAGAAAAAAGGCGATGATCGAAGTAATAGGAGTAATCACCGAAATCAATCGAGACGCTGTCATTAGGACTAGACTCTCTTGAAATGCCTTAGCAAAAATGTCAGTAAGGAAGCCGCATGTTCCGTCGGAAAACTCACGGGGCACTTCAAATCTAGCCGACCGCGAAGGGGAAGAGCGTTGCGTCGAACCCATGTGTTTTTTCAAGCGCACGAACCCTGGACGAGAGCTATTGTCTTTGCGAATGACTGAGCTGGTGTGCGGTAAATAGGCGCCTGGAATCATGAGTAGAAGTCGAGTTAGAAACACGAAACATCACACCCAGCAATGCACCTACCATCGGAGCCCTTATGTGAGCCCCCATGCCTGGACATCGTTGATTCAGAACCTCCCTTACGAAAGATTTTGGTCTGGGGCGTTGAGACCGCCATTGAATTGGCATCTGAGTGCGACTAAGGAATGACAGGAAGGTTCAGTGCAGTATAACTTACCGTTGCCAGTGACATTCCTGTTCGCCTCGTTTAGTTTCTGCTTCTTTCGGGGCGAATGGGATTTCTCTTCCCCGACGACGACGGCGACACCAAGAATCAGGATCAAAAGTATATATTATAAAACTGTAGCAATTACCGTCATCTCCCTTCTCCTGTGGATGTTCACTGCGCTTCAGATTCGTTCCGCCGCGCGTACCTATCTCACAAATAAAATAAGGAAATTATAAGTTCCATTGAAAACTTACGCGGTACATCCGAACCAGCTGGCGTCGTATGGGACAGTCGTTGCGACGAGCTATTGTGCTTTGAATGGCGTACGAAACCTGGACGAAAGCCATTGTCTTTGCGAATGACTGAACTGGTGTGCGGTAAATAGGCGCCTGGAATCATGAGCAGAAGTCGAGTTAGAAACACGAAACATCACACCCAGCAATGCACCTACCATCGGAACCCTTATGTGAGCCCCCATGCCTGGACATCGTTGATTCAGAACCTCCCTTACGAAAGATTTTGGTCTGGGGCGTTGAGACCGCCATTGAATTGGCATCTGTGCGACTAAGGAATGACAGGAAGCTGCAGTGCAGTATATAACTTACCGTTGCCAGTGACATTCAAGTTCGCCTCGTCCAGTTTCTGCTTCTTTCGGGTTGAATGGGGTTCTTTTTCACCAACGACGACGGCGACACGAGGAATCAGGATCAAAAGTATATATCATAAAACTGTAGCAATTACCGTCATCTCCCTTCTCCTGTGGATGTTCACTGCGCTTCAGATTCGTTCCATCAGAAGTACCTTTGAAGGATTTTATCATCACCAACAGAACTTCGATGCAACACGTATCGTACCTGATTTTTCCACAGAATTGCGAGGCAAATCTGAGCAAATTGTGAATATTTTCGAGTCCTGAGCAAGAGATCATTACCTCTGTTGGGATCAGAAACGGTCTTATGTGACATTTGAGGGGTCTTGAGGCGGGGATTAACTAAGAAACTTCGTCCGGTTACCAACGACTTTCTCTCGGAGTTCTTCTTTCCACTCGATTTCGGAAGCATTGCGTGAATCGCCCACTTTTCTTCTGCAAGTACGATCAGTCGGTTTTAGCGCACAGATGGAGAGAATGTACAGCTGCGTGCTCGCACCGTTAGTATTCCTCTGCGACCTGCCCCCTTCATGAGAGTCTGATATGTAAAAGGCACGGCGCCAGAGTCAGATGACACTTCCAAATGTTACAGAAGTTAAGTCACCGGAACTCCCGTTCGACACCGGATAATTCGAGCGATGCGGCGATTCTATACGAAGTTGACGGATCAAATCAAAGGATATTACAATAATTTACGATGTTTTCGTTACCTTTTTCGACGGCGTCCCGTAAGGTTTCTTGCGACTTTGACTTCTTCTCTGAAAAAAAAAAAGGTTCTTAGAAAAAGAAAACTTAAATGGATATCAATACTCACCATTTACGTTCGTGAACATGCCTTGCGACGGCTTCACCGCAGACCGTTGAAGGTTCAAATGTGGTGCCATTGCCCTTTTCTCGCCGTCCGCTTTTGTGAACATTGCGAGGACTAATGTATTTTTGAAATTGACCCGGGTGAGCATGGTCAAGATATATTATACTGTGCGCGTCACGGGCATCGCACTCACCACTCTTATCCCCCACAAACCGAACTTTTTTGGACGATTTCGGAGTTAATTCTGTACAAGTCAATTCAAACTTCTTATAGGTCAGATTTGGGAAGTCACCCGTACCTATGGTTGCAGTGGCATCTGCGGGTCCGCTTGCGGAATCTAAGATAATTTATATTGCGAAATGCAGAAAAAAGCTCGTAACAGACAGCACGAACCTATGTTGGGCTTCTCCCGGCCATCCCTCTTCTCTAGTTCTTCTGGCATCCTTGGTAAATCTATTCGTCAAAAGTCAGAAATTGAAATTGAACACAGCCTGTCAGCACATAATCACAATATTGCGCTGCTTTCTTCGCCTTTAAAAGTTCATCTGTAAAAAAGCGTCAGAGCGAGTTAGGAGTATGACAAGAGGTATTTCTGTGCGCGTACATACCATCATGTGAATATGCTTCTGGAGTATTAGCGTTGTGCGATCCTTTGTATTCGAATGAGATGTGGGTAAAGGGCAGCGAAATATGCTCCAGTAACTCACCTGCCGGGCTCGAATTTCCTGAAGGAACTTGAATGCTTTCTTTCTGTGTATCTCGGATGCTTAGCCTTCTTTTCAATCTCCTCTGAAGGAGATTCTCGATGGGACTTGAAACCGGGCTGGTACCACGGCGTCGCGCTGCGGCTCGAAGCTTTGTTCGTAAAGCGTATTTTTGCTCGTAAATGTTCGGGCGACGTTTTGATGCTGAGGGAGCCTTCTTTCCCATCTTAACTTTTCAAGACCATCGAGTACAGTGATTTTCCGAAGAAGAAGTTTGGCAGAAAACTTTCGCGATTGGCACTGTCGTGGTCAGCGCGTACTCGGAGTGAGCGTAACAAGGCTTGTATCCCATTTTGGATGGTAGACCTTGACTAGCACGTGTACAAGATGCAGTATATGGACCCCTAAACATGCAGTTACATGCTTCGCAACGGCGCAGAGTCGTGCGCCGAAAAACGGCGTGGATTCGCAGGGGAGGGGACTGTTTTCGACACCAGAGCTTCCAGGTGCCGGTCAGATCTGTCCCGGCCGGCATTTTTCCAAATTGCGCGTTTCTGACCTCCCGGCTCCTTGACCGAATCGATCGCCTGAGACCTCGTCCCTCCTGCGGCTCCGCACCTAAAGAAACGCATCAGGCCACTTCATCGTCCACTTCTCCTCGTCGACGTCTTGATAAGGCCTGAAGGGACGACTTTGCCGTCAAAGCCCGCTACCCCATTATTCATCGGAAATGTGCCTCACATTTTACAGTTAAAATCAATGTTTTGTAGATTCTAGAAACACAGCGGGGGCGGTCGGGCGCGGGATGCGTAAAGGTAAAACATGCTGTTAACTTGAAAACTTTGAAGCATGACTGAATACTCTGGGTTCGTGGGAGTTCGCTTCGAAAGAGAGTCAAAGTGTCGATCAAGGCTTTGAATCCGTGGGAGCAGAAAGCTGAATCCGTGAGAAAGACGCAAGGTCTCTGAATTTGCTTGTCGCTGGCGGGATAAAGGGAGTTGGGACGGCTTCGCCGCCGGGGCCCGCTACCCCGAGTTTGTTCTTCGAGATACTTGGAGATCCTCTTTAGCCGACACAATAATCTGAACTGTAGACACACCAGCTCTCGCGCAGAAGAAGGCCTCGGTCGCTTCGCTCCCTCGCCCTTCTTCAACGCTCGAGCCACCGAAGCGTACTAGCGGTATGTATAACTGGACGTGTACCGTGACAAAGCAAAGACTGAAAGAATGCTGTTCCAGTGAAAGCCTGAAACTTCGCTGCCCTCGTCGCCGAATTTTATCACCCATGTTCCATGTTCCAAAGGCTGGAGAGCAAGGGGAAATGCCGACGCAGCGCGCCACGTCTTTTCATCCGAAACGTGGGGAATATTTCGCTAAGTCGTTATCTTATTTCTCTCCTCTTTCCCTCATGACAATGAACCTGAAAACAAGAGTACTACAAGTGAAAGGACTTCAAGCTGAAAGCAGAAGCTTATTGGGACAATACGATGATGATCTCTTCAAAGATTTGTAAGGCTATGGACACGACGTACCACTGGCAGGGCGATTGGCATGAATCCCCTCATATGTTCAAAGCCGTTGTCTTGATAAATTAAGACAAATATCACAATGGCGATCGCTTACTCTTTAGCAGCATGTGCGCGTTAACTACATAGTGGGTGGCTTGAACGAACTATTCAAAGAAGCTGCTAAGCTAAATACAGAGAAATCTTGTCTCGAAAGAGCCACCCAAGCCTACAAGGTCAAAGAGCTCTTGGACCTCTCGTGCCTCATAAAAGCTAGGTGAAGTGAATGTTCTCCGTTACACAAACTTTTCCGTTCTCACTCGTACTCAAATGCCTACCAGCACATGTTCCATGATTGTCCGTTATGGCGTGACATCCATCGACTGCTTGGTCGGCGGATCTCTTGTCGAAGGCTACTCCACCCACAGCCCGGGCGTCTCAGAAATCGAAATGCTTATTGAAGTCATGAAGTACACGAGTGAGTTGTTGCATTTCCCTTCGCTCCCAGGCTGTAGTAAACTAAGTCAACGAATACCTTAGCGATGATAAGGGTTTATGTCCGTAGAACTTCGGGGTGGTCGTTTCCCATCACATTAGCTCTCAAATTGAATTCGGAAGGCGACAAGCTCGTAGAGCATGACGATGTGAGCAATGCAATTCTTTCTATTGCGACAATGCTCAGCCTTTTGTTTCGGAACAGGTCAATCAGACTTTGTCGTTCATTCGGGATGCGTCAGAGTGGATTCTGAAATTCAACAATGACCAGCATTACGCCATTGTGAAGCAACTAGTCTGTACCGCAACTTAAACTCGTAGTCGTGTAAATTTAATCTGTGACAACAATGCACTCTATTATTTTAATCACGTTTTGGTCCACCCCACCGTATCTCTCTGTCTCCCCTGTGCCGTCCTCCTGCGGTAGATTGAATCATCCGACTCATATCCGACTAATGACTTGGATGTACACTAGCAAGTTTCTGTGGCTATAATGAGAATAGTCGTTAGCGTTGATGCAACGTTGATGGTCAACCGGCCAATCTCATGACGTACTGAAATCTCACCCTTCCTTGGGCTCTGAGCGCTTACTATTTCCTCGAAGAAATAGACCTGATGCTGAAGAGGCGGCCCAAAGCGATCAATGAAGCTCTGAAAATGATGAATACAATGAATTTGCCCTGTTTGATATTGGATTCATATCAGTATTTCGAATTTGAGATCTAGAGAAGCACATTGATGTCACTAAACCAATATCAAATCGCGAAGCAATCAATTTCTCCTTCTCGCAGACGATCCTCGTCTCGCAGGAAATACTAGTATCGCTGGCAGTCGATGATCGATCTTCTGTCAACCCTCCCATCTTCGACGAATAGTGTGCTTTCGGCGTTGTAGAGGTAAGGGGTCGAGTTTCGAGATGGGGATGCAAATGGTGAGTGCTCGGTGCGAGCCTGATATATATAGAATAAGAGTTAGGGTGAACGTGTGGGATATCATACGTTGGATGGATGTTATCGCCACGGTGGCTCAGGTCCACCAGCGTGCGTGCTCTAAGTTTCTAACTGTTTCCGAAGTTGCCGCGCGTTTTACCCATCTTAGCACCATGCAGGCCGAGTCGTAAGCATGGCTCTAGTAAAGGCCCATCTGCTGTCCCGCACCAAGAAATAAATTCAGAACGCCAGATTAGGCCCACCATGTACAAGTTCAAGACTCACGTTGCCATCAGCATGCACTCAGCATGCGTGCTTTGACTATTTCAAGTGCGTGCCAAAGCTGCCGCGTTCTCCCGCCACTACACGTAGAACCATGCAGTTGGAAGCGTGGCGGGCAAGAGTTATGAAGAAAATACGAGGGCGGTTATAATTTGACCTTGCCAGTGGGAGCGGCTGCAACTTGGTATAAGATCTCTGCACCAGCAGAGCAGCTTCCAAATTGCGTGATATAGAGGGACAGCGGGCGGGAGACTTTGTGATTTATGAAGGGTGGATCATCATAATGGCATGAAAGTTATGACACTGGCACTTACACACCTCATGCAGCGCCAGAATTCTCCATACCACACCTCCGAAAGTTCGCATCCGTCGATGGATTGAAGAGAACCAAACGACGGAAGTACTGCAAAAGTCGAGGATGTGAACGAGAAGGAGAAGGAGGGTTCAAAAGCACTGCATTCACGGTCACAAACGTCACATTTTTAATGGTTTTGTTTGTTTTACTGGGAACATTCTATTGGCTGGCCAAGGTTCCAGACGGAGTCAAGTAACCATAAAAGGGGTGTACAGACAGGGTCCTGTGGCACGAAAATGTCACGCTGCGGAAAAGCCGGGTCTAATAGACCTCGTGTCCAATAGGCGCAAAGTAGGCGCTGACTCGAGGCAAACCATTAATATTGGCATTGGCGAAAACTGTTTTCGCTTTCGCAACGACGAAAGTCTTTGCAGCCTCTTCTTTCAAACTCAAGGATCACGATGATAGCAAGCAACCTCGACGGCAACGAACTACACGCACGCACGATTTGAGCCGTTTGGTGTGGCCGTACTTCACGGTGTTGTGGTGTTGTCTCCTTGACTTCGAGGAGAGGAGAAAAATGACTCGGAGAAGTGAAAACCACGGTGAGCTGTCTTTTCATTTTTCTCAATCATTCCACTTCCCTTCGTAAATCACAAATTCTCTCCGCCAGTTCTCCTTCTCCTCTTATACTGCAGCCCTCGACCCTCTCCCCTTTCGTTTCGTTGTCCCTCTATATCACGCAATTTGGAAGCTGCTCTGCTGGTGCAGAGATCTTGTACCAAGTTGCATCCGTTCTCAAGGTCAAATTATAACCCCCCCCCGCCCCACACTCCTGCCTCCACTTCCTTCGTTTCCGCCGCCCGCCCTCTCGTCTCTGGTGTAGATGTAATGATTTAATCCAATATATATCATT
>KQ086240.1:0-29084 GCA_001020605.1 Schizopora paradoxa | reverse complement strand
AGCCCGGGGCAGGGCCTGAATGCCCCGGGCCAGAGCTTCACCAAAAGTCGTGCCCGAGCCCGAGCTCTAGTGCGGGCAATATAGGGCAGGGCTCGGGCAATTGAGGGCTCACGATAAATATTATTTAAATGCATTTAAAAATGGATTTCAATCGATTTTCCAGTGTTAGAGGTGAATGTAAAGCCATGTACAGTACACTTGAACAATCAAAAGGCTCTAAAGTAACTAAAACACTCAATATTCTACCGAAAATGTTGAGGGCTAATGAGGGCAGAGCCAGGGCTTGCTAAAATCTGCGGCCCGAGCCCTGGCCTTTCGAGGCCCTCGCCAAAGGCCGGGCCGGGCCGGGCTTTTTGGGGCCGGGCTAGGGCGGGCCAGGGCTTCTAGCCCTGGCCCGTAACATCACTACCTATTACCACATATTCCGATGAGAGTTCGCAAATTCACGAGTTATGGACAAGCGTACTCGTATCCGGAAATCGCTCGCAGGCGGGAACAAAAAGCTTCTTGGAGACCAATTATCATACTCTCGAGAACTCGCTGAGGTGGGCGTTTACCTTCTCAAAGATAAACGTATAGACTCATCGTTTCTTCCGATCCAGAAATGACCCTTTTTCGACTGTGGCAGCACGCTATCTTTGTCACGCCTTAGAAATTCCGAATTCGATGGAGAGGAAACGAGCTTTATCTGTTCGTCAAGCTATGGCATAGCTACTTGGATTTCTTCTTGCAGGTCGTGGAAGATCCTGTCGATAAAACCGAATGGTCCACCCTCAATGCCTGTATTGGAAACCTTCCGTCGGGGTCACTTAGACTTGCGTTCTTTTCCCCCGAACGCCTGTCCAAGTTCATTGAATGCATCATCTCGTATGTACTTCTGCCCTCAATTCCTTTGGAAATGACTCGCACTGGCGCGTCTCTGAATATTCTGTCTTGTATAGCGTGAAGAAAGAGGACGCCGTACCGAATATACCCCGGATGTTCTTCAGCAGACCAGCTCTTGTTTACAAGCAAATGGACGCGGAAAGCGGGTAGATGCCCATCGAGCGAGAGCAGTTCTGTCTCATCCATCGGTATCTTCTATCTTGCAGAGCCTCGAGAACACCTCTCGACTCGGGTTTCGAATATCTTAATGCGCTCGAAACTTACGTCTTTGGGCGTGGGAGAGGTGCTGCGAATGATATTTGGAAATCCTACTGCGAAGTGATGAAACATGCTGCAATATACTACTCAAGAGGTCTGGTTAGAATCACATAGTGAGTCACACTTTTTTTTAGAGAGTAGCTCGTCGCAATATTGACTTTGATACTTAGCAACCTGGTATCACATACGCCGGAAATTCGTGAATTTCTTCGGATCGGCCGTTAGTAAGGGATTATTCTATCCGGCACCCCCCGTTGTGCGGGGTTAGATGGGCTTTCCCGTTCGGGACGAAGGGTCCGTGGGACTCGGTAAGTGAGCGCTTGTGAGCGCTTGCTCGGCATTCCCGGCATGCGTAGCCCGCCGTCCCAAAATGGACACAGAGCGCGCACCTCCCGCCGTCTCGTCTCTATTGCTCAAAAAGAGGCAGGAAGTCGCCCTCAGAATGCATAGAAAGAGACTTTGGTATGCTAAAGGTATGCCAAAGAGATTTATGGCGCATTTTGTGGCCTTATTGGAGTAAATCTCAGCATGCAGTGATTTTTCACATGAAATATGACAGAGAATGAGTATGAATATCATTAGGTAGTAAAAATGTGTGATAAGATGGCTAATATACAGTAAGACTCTAATAGCAGCTTCAATACAGCTTACGGTGCCACTTTTGAGCCTGATTCGAGCGAAACAAAGGAGACGGCGGGAGGTGCGGGCTCTGTGTCCATTTTGGGACGGCGGGCTACGCATGCCGGGAATGCCGAGCAAGCGCTCACAAGCGCTCACTTACCGAGTCCCACGGACCCTTCGTCCCGAACGGGAAAGCCCACCTAACCCCGCACAACGGGGGTGCTGAATAGAATCATCCGTTAGTAAGGGTTTTGACACTGCCCGTAAGATTATTCTACCGAAATTGATATATTTTCCCAGTATTCTTGACTCAAACTCCGAGACCTCTGATGATAAAGTTTTCGCGGCGTTCCTCACGGAGAATTTTGCAGCAACTGATTTCTACTGCGAAGCTACTGAAGAAAATAGGAGGCCCTAAATTTGAGGGCTACTTCGGTGACGAGTTCTGTGTCTTCCGAACTCGAACTGCAAGCATTCGCAGATTGTCGGGAACTTTTAGCCTTCCGCTATTCGACAATGTTCCATACCTTAGGCGCTTTCAATTGAACGGCCGAATATATATCACGTCATAAGTGTCATGATATGGATTTTGAACAAATGATATTGATTTGAATGATTTCATTCGTGTCAAGTGATGGCCTCCCGGAAGGGCTGAAAGTACCTAGCGGTCTTTTCAATAGTCAATGTGACATCCTTGATCTCATTGTTCATACAATGCCGATTTCAGGAGACGCCGTCTGGTGGCTCTTACACGGAGCTACGCATGGAATACCGACGTTTTCTTCGGTTGGCCATTTTCCAATTCGAGCGAGCGGTAACTTTTACGTCGCAGCGGTAAAAGTCAAGCACATTTACTACTTCACAACCGTCAAGGAGGGCGACTGTCGGGTGACGTATACAGACGAGAATGGGGACGTGCACTACTCGGTCATCTTCTACGTTCTCATTAATCGACACGTCTGCCCGATACCGGCGCTCGTATGGCGCGAATTCTGGCCGAGGAGAGACCCTCTCTACCGTCCCGAATCCGATTCAGCGAAACTGGACGACGAGCACCTCGAATCGTGTTTGAATATTCTCCAAGAATTCGAACATCATCGGCGTTTAGCGGAGTAATTGCACGAAGTCCGGGGCTCACTGCTCAGATATGCGCAAATGTTGAATATGTTTCGTATCTTCTGTACAGCTCGTCGGCCTGGAGCAGGACGGAATACTTCCATTCGCATCCCGAACTCTTTCGAATTTTATGTTGCTTATATTCTCGTTAATGTCGTATCATATCAAAGGGTTCAAGTTGCTGCTTGCGAATACATGCACGAACAAGCGAGAAGAAAGGACGCGGAAAGAATACGAACATATGCGTGTATCATGCTTCACTTCTTCGCACTGGCACCGCTCCTCGCGCCAGCACCAGCACCTCCCGAACCGGCCCTCCCACCTGGGCTGCTCGTCCTCGCACCCGGCGCGCCAGTGTTAGCGTTGCGGGCACCGGCGGATTGTGCGCGAGCGGCGAAGCCGCGAGGGGACATGTCGCGGCCTGCTTTAGCCTATAGTGGAGGAGAAGGAGTGAGAAGAAGGTGAGTGAGTTGTGATAACAGAGCGGAAGGGGAGAGGGTACGTACTTGAGAAGACTGGATGCGCGAGGCGTCGGACTTCGTCGTGGTCGTTTTGCTCGACATGATGTTTTGAGAGGGTCTGAAAATTTGTCATGAGCGACGCCGACGACGAAATGGTCTTTGGAGAACGACTCACAGTACTCGAAGTGCAGGGGCGCTGAGAGGTATCGATTGATTTTTGCTCGGATATTCGAAAAGAGTCGCCTCCATGCCCCTCTTTATACCTCTCTCGTCATTGCAGACATATGCGATTGAAGCGAATTGTGCGCAGTCATGGCACTCACCATGTGCACTGAATGTGACAAGAAGGAAGAGCGGAAATAACTTCTCAATACCATCCAATCGAAATAAAAGAAAAGAGCGCACGTACCCCCGAGTACGCTCCTTCCGAAGTTCTTCACGAACCGTAACTTTGGAAGAAATAGAGGGAGAACGCGCTGAACAGCAATGCACCCTCCAGAAGGCTAATCGATCCGCCGGCAAAGTAAGCGCCTGAGGAGGAAGTTGATGGATCACTGTAATGTCGGAGAAAATGGAGGTAAGAGATAGCACGTACGCCTTTCTCGCGCTGCAACTTCAGAACATCCAAAACGGATTGAATATACATGAAGGTAAACTTTTCTATTGGAGTTGATCATCAGCAACATTTAATATTCAATGAGGCGGAGAGACTCACCTCGTCGAAGGAGAAAGGTCGATTCTACCGCGATGGAAACTTTGCCAATTCGACAAACAGAAGAGGGGACGCAAAGGCCTCATTCAGTCGTCCAAATTTCACCCTATCGATCCTACTACCATCTCAAGTCTTCGATACTTCTCCAACTTACACTTCATCTCACATTTATAGCCCGCAGCACGAAGGACGAAGACCAACAAAGAAATGAATAGACATCTTTATCAAATTAGTTGCTTTCGAATCGATCGATCGATTCCTGGATTCTACATGCGTGCCAGTACTCGTGCTCAACGATCGACTTCTCCGAATACAAGATCCATCGTCCCGATGATCGCGACCGCATCCGCGAGGAAGTGCTATATATCCGAGCGATCAGCGATGTATAAAGAAAGAGAAAGAAAGGAACGAGTTCATTAGTAAAGGGGGAAGAGAAGAAGAGAAGAGGTACGCACGTGTCGCATGATGAAGTCCGAGCCTGCGAGGTGGGCGAAGCCCGGCGCACGGATTTTGCAGCGGTAGGGTCGGTTGGTGCCATCGCTGGATGAAAAGGAGGGTAATGTGAGCGAGCTATGTGATGGAAGAACATACAAAGATGAAGAAGCGGATGATGGACGAGGAGATGGACGAGAAAGGAAGAGTGACGATTCAAAGGGTGAAGATAGAAGAGGGAAGGAAGAAAGAGAAGGAAGGAACGGAGGACGTACGAGACGAGGTAGACGGCCATTTCGCCCTTTGGCGCCTCGATGGCGGCGTAGGTTTCGCCGGGAGGAACGGAGTAACCTTCACTGAAGAGCTATAATGCGGAAAGAAGAAGAATCGTCAGCAAGGGAAGATAGGAAGGAGAGTGATAGCAATCGATAGGGAGATGAAAGGAGTTTGGGAGAGGAAGAGAGAGAGAGATGGGACGTACCTTGAAGTGATGGATGAGCGACTCCATGCTCTCCTTCATCATTGCGCGAGGAGGCGGGACGAGCTTGTGGTCGTCCACCTTGATGGCGCCGGTGGGCATCTTGTTGAGGCACTGTAGACGAGCGTCCGATTCAGCGACTGAAGGATCATTGAGCTTCGTTAGGTAGACGCACCTGGTCGATGATCCTCAGCGACTCGCGGAACTCCTGGACACGGCAGAGGTATCGGTCATAGCAGTCGCCGTTCTTCCCAACAGGCACGTCGAATTCAACCTAAGAAGAGAACAAGTCCGTCAATGAAACTATCGCAGAGAAGCAGCTAGCATGAACGCACCTCATCGTACTTATCATACGGCGCAACCTTCCTCAAATCCCACTTCACCCCACTTCCTCTTAGCATCACCCCACTAAAGCTGTAATCCATCGCCTGCTGCGCCGTGACTGTCCCAATCCCAACTGTACGCTGCTTCCAGATACGGTTGCCCGTGACGACCTCCTCGATCTCGTCGACACGAGAACTGAACTGCGTCGCCCATTGGAAGATGTCGTTGAGGAGCCCGTGCGGGAGGTCGAAGGCGACACCGCCCGGGCGGACGTACGCCGCGTGCAGGCGCGCGCCGGAGACGCGCTCGTAGAACTCCATGAGCTTCTCGCGTTCTTCGAAACCCCAGAGGAAGGGCGTGAGGGCGCCGACGTCCATGGCGTGTGTGAGGACGGCCATCAAGTCTACAGTTGAAGATGATGGGATGATTAGCATCCTTTCTCATTTCTTCGGTGATATAACGCACGGTTGAGAATACGTGTGATCTCGCCGAACAATGTTCGAATCCACTTTGCGCGTTCGGGAACCTCGATGTTCAGCAACTTTTCGACGGCGAGCGAGTAGCAGAGTTCGTTCGTCACTTCGGGGAAAGCAGGGTTAGCATCTCTCGTGCTCATTCAAATTCGAAAACGTAACGTACTCATCGAGACGTAGTCCAGGCGATCAAAGTATGGAAGAGCCTGCGTATACGTCTTGTATTCGATGAGCTTTTCTGTCCCTCGATGAAGTAGGCCGATATGCTAGAAAGTCGTCTTCAGTACAAAGTTTGCCCAGGATAGGTTCATATGGACGCACAGGATCTGCCCTCAGGATTTCTTCACCATTCAACTCGAGGATCAACCGAAGTACACCGTGAGCTGCAGGATGTTGAGGTCTATGAAATCGAACGCCATTAGTTCATCCCTCCTCGTTCCCTCCTTCGAGAGCCAACATACCCGAAATTCACTTCAAAGCAAAAGCTCAATCAGCTTGAGCTCTTTCATCGAAGATTTGTCGACGAAACACACCAGTAAAATGCCGCATCTGCGAACTTCCCGTACCCGACTCCGCCAACAGGTCGACAGCGCTCATCCCCTGCATATCCTCCACCGTATGGAAATCGACCACGCTTCGACCCTCCGTCGTCTGCGCTGCATCTGTCGGTGCTGTCCTGCGACGTTCAGCACTCGCGCTAGCTCGCTGCTCGGGCGCAACGGATGCCTGTGAGAGGGTGGGGGAGGATGACAGCCATCGACGAGGCTGCTTTTGTTGGTGTTTTGACGGATTTAATCCGCTCGTCGACGCCGTCTGCGAGAGGAGAAGAGGTCGGCTGCATGTGCGCACGACATTACGCCGTAGAATCGAGGACGCCATGTCCGCTGGGGACGACGACGACGATGAAAGTTGTCGTTTGCTCGACGTCGCGCGACGACGCCAATGAGTGTGGAGGCCGAAAACAGCAACTTGTTCCCATCTCATGCGTGTAAATCGCGGAATATGATTGGCTCGCTTTTAGAACGCGAAAAGCCGGCAGAATTTCGACTCGATAAAAGTTACTCAATTCTCAGACAGAAACAGAAAAATGTGACAATCATACAGACTCGTTATACTGTACGCCTGAGTTATCCGTTCGATCAAATCGAATACAGGAACCCAAATTTGATTGTACGCATACTGTTTCATACTCTAGTATTTCGACCGTAAGCTCATCACACATCACAGGCCCCCTAATTTCCGTGACAGTCACACCAAAATTTGCCTTCCAAGCTATAATTTGTGACCTAAATTACTAAATAATACATTTAAATATTATTTTCCCCAAACAACCACATTCTGAGCTTTTAAGTGAGGTCTTTTGCCACCTGACATAAATTCACACCTTGAAAGCCTCATAGAGTCCTCAAAAGGCAGTAGAATCTTTTTTTTTAATTTAAAAAAAATATGATGAGCTAAAATTTAGTTTGTCACAGATCACGGGCCTGGCTAGTTCTCAGTGAGTAGGACACATATTGAAAAAAGAATGTAGTTAGTGCCTTTTAGTACTATTATCCAAGTGCAATGTGGATACATATGAATTTAGCTATTTCTGCTTGCTTCTACACAAATGTCTTACAGAAATGCAACATGTGATATATTGGATGACTTTCCGCTGGCTCAGGATATTCCAGCACGAATAAACCACCTGCCTCATAAAGTAAAGCTCAGGGATCCGCACTCCGCCGGGGTCCTTCAGAAATGCGTGAGAGTGTCCAAACCCCTCGAATAAATGGTTGTCTGTTGGAGGGGTCGACCCCCCTCCTTCAGATTAAGAAAACTCTGAATATTCCGATTTGGCAGGTCCCTGCTCGGCAAACCGTCGTGAGATGTTCGCAGCAACAACATCCCGACAACGTTTACTGACATCGATCGTCGTCGCACCTTCAAGTTCGTCGACCAGAGTCAACAACAGGGAACTCGCATCTTGCACTCCCGACATGTGCGCCGGTATTGCACTCATGACATTCACGCTACCACCCGGGCCAGACACCAACACACTTCCACTTCAAGTTCATCATCACCAAGCAAACTCAAACGAACCTGAAGATGCTCGTCTTGAATCCAGGTCGCTTTCAGTCTGACTTACCGTTACAAATATCAGTACAACTTACGCTCCGGCGCTCAGGATCTTGTACAAATCCTCAGTTGCAATGAGATGTCCTAAGTCTGGTTGTGTATGTGCATGTAGATCGTGTTTGTTCATTTCTTTATGACAGACATTGACAGTCGGTCTGCGGGGATATACGAGACGATTAAAAAACGAATACAGGCATGGCCGTGTCACTGAGACACCATATTTTATCATTGAAATGGCATCAACACTTGATTAAAATTTGCATCAAAGTCTACTGTATCTAATTGAATATATACTCAGCTACTATGTTACGAGATCTTGTAAGGAAATGTGAAGAAACGATGGAGTTAGAATATTTTTACGAATCGAAGGCAGAATCAGCGAATATCATTCGTTGAGACGCCGGATTCCCACGGCCATGTCAATCGTCTTCATCGAGCTCCTCGCCATCGTCGTCGTCGAAGATGATCTCCTCCTGTTCCTCCTCATCTGGTACAGCTTCAGAGGCCTCAGTAGGCTTCTTGGGCTTCGGCACGGGGCCAGGCTGCTTCCCTTTCTTTGGCTTATTCCATCTTGGCCGCCTTTTCATTGTCTTTGCAAGATCTCTTTCTGCTTCCCACAACGCGACATCGGCCTTGTACTTTGCGGTGAGTAACTTGTTGGATTCGATACGCAGCTTGTCGATTCGAGTCCACTCCTTCATAGCTTTGCTGTACTCTTCCCGGGCTGACCGCCTTTGTTCCTTCTGAGCGGCCTCTTCAAGCTGATGCTCTACAAATGCTTGCACCCGCTGTACAAACTCGTCGGAGGTAAGGCATCGAGGTAGTCCATCGACTGCAAGCTTTCCGGATCCTTTTGGCGTGTTCTTAGCTTTCTCTTTTGCAAAAAGCTGTCCTCTTAATCGCTCGCAGTAGATATTCTGCAATACCAGGCCTGCCTGCATGCTAACAAGCATTTTGTACTGTTCGGTCGCGATGCGGATGAACTCGATGAGTGTCTCTTGCAATCTTTCCTCCCAGACATTCTCCGGTACGAGAGTCAGGAGCCTTTCGGGGACGGCAGGTGGCGCAGCTATACGTGATGGAAGTTGGAATGGAACAGGGTTTGCTGCTTTGATGGGTGACGAGGCGACAAGAAAGGCTGCAGAGGTGCGTTTAAGTGCTTCAACTGTGTCTTGAGATTCCGCTAACAAAACGGGATCGATGGGAATAGGCTGCTCGTCACCAGCAGTACCACAACCTGATGGGAATGGAGTATGACGTGCGTTCGGCACTCGAAAATCTCCGGATTCCTTGATGAGGTGAGCAACGGCTTTAACTGGAGAGTACTGTGCAAGCGGTAGCCCGTCGCCCGAGCAAGAAAATTCGATGCTTGGCTTCAAAGCCGTTACGGGTATTGCTTGAGGGTTGAAAGGATGAATACCAGTCTTCGAGAACGCCGCTTTTACATTGTCAGCCGTAAAGGCTACGACGTGGGCAGGGCCATAGACGGACAGGAAGTTGTTCTTCGTGACAGCTTCGCCCGTGCGCTCCTCAAATTTTCTCATTTCTTTTCCAAATGCTGGTTTTAGGATGCCAAAGCAAACAACGTCCAACCCTTGATAAAGCTGCGTTGCGTGTGACATGTAACAAACAACATGTATGCGCTTCTGACGGCAGTATTGAAGGAAGGGAAGCGTGAACCGGGACCGATGCTGATCAAGGACAATCAGTCGGTCGCGGTCACGCGCTTTGGCTTTCGTGTAATGATCGACGTGCTTTATCCAGTCAACGCACAGCTCTCCATCCATATAGCCCTTTTTCTGGTATCCAATGCTAATTTCATGAATTTCAGGTTTTATAATGAATTAGATATGTTGGTGAAGACTCACGTTGCTTCAAGAGGATTGTCCTGTTTCCAGGAAACCAAGTATGCAAGACCAGCAAAGATGACGAGGGGAGGAATTGAAGTGCCGTCCGTGCAGATTGTCGGCATGACGGTGATGAGATTTCGGTTTCCACTTTCTTTGGCGTGCTGATCTTTCTTTCCTGCTTTACCGATGACCTTCTCAGAACCGCCACGACCAGGCAAGAAGCCTGTCTCATCAGCAGCAAAAATGCAGTCCGGCTCGATGTTGTACTTCTCGATGGTTTCTTTTAATACTTTGAAGAAAAGCTCATGCGTGACAGGATTTGCGCCGTTGGCTCGGGCCTTGTCGAGGGGCGACGAACTGTACACCCTAATGCGGTCAGAGTGCTTCGATAAGAAGCGGTCCGTCCAATTCTCTCCTACTCCGGGAAAAGATGGTCCAAGACGAGCTTTGAGAATCATATTGACGTACTCTCGAAGGGTTTTATGCGTAAGAGGGATGGCCCGCTCTCCCATCTCGTCGGCAAAGCGGATGACTTGCTCAACCTCTGCAGGGTGAAGCCAACCCTTTGCCGCATTCACCGTTGCCCGAGACCTTCCTCCATCAACGCGGCGGGATAGTGTCTGATGATTCAGTGAGATAAGCCGTCCCGTTTCTTTTGCGTGGTCTTTAGATTTTTTTGACAGCATGAACGTAGGCCGAGTCGTTGACCGAGAGCCGTCGTGCTTGGCTTCTCAACTTCTGCTCGGTACAGAGCAACCGCGCGGGCCATCAGCATCTCCTTCTCAGCGGAGAGCTCTTGAGCGATCTTCTGCTTCGATTTGGGGCGTCCAGGCATTTTATAGTAGCGAGGGAGCGTGTCGGGGAATTCTGGCGTCTGTAGGACGTGGTGCGAAGGCAAAAGTGAAAATTCTGTAAATGGCAACGCCTTCACGCGTGCACGCAAGAACGTGCCGAGTATCCCTTAGGCTCTAGAAATTCGAAAACAGCGTATATCTTCTCAAAATTTTGTACAGACCTTCCTTTGAGATGTGTTCCTTTATTGCACTTGTAGGTTTTGCAAGGAAATACCAAGTAGTTCCTATATTTCACTTCTATTATTTCATTTGGCTTGTAATCAGTCAATTTTGGCTTGACTTCACCCGTTCATGTAGCATAAATCCCTTCACACTGATTCAAAATTTACGAATCTCATTTCTATAGTCATTTTCAACTCTATCTTTCGCATTATAATGGTTTGGAAGGTTGTTACATTTGAGGAAGCACATCTACAGCAATATTGTCTCACGGAGTGGGGGTGTCTCAGTGACACGGCCATGCCTGTAAGGGTCCGGAAGGGTCTTTGATGGCACCGCTGGATATTCGCGTTGGAATATCGCGAGCCAGCGGAAAGTCATCCATTACAGCAAAATCATTTTATATAAAAATTATGCATTGCACATAGTATATGCCATAAGTATGCTGTATGCATATTGCCAGTACTACCTCACTGCCATTTGTGTCTTTTGCTGTGTCTCTTGAGATACAACTCATGAATCTGTCCACTTCATCTCTTAAACTTGAATTCACAAAGGAAACATGGCTTATCAACTGAATTTATTGTTGTTGATCTCCAACAATGAAGCTTGGGCTTGTGCGGTGCAAACTTGCTGTCTTTATCCCTTCTCCGCTGGTTTTTCACTTTGAAGACTAACATCTCATTTGACAGGCTCACCCTGAGAATGATCCGAACTTCCAAAATCAAATTGCATGATGGTTGGGCTTAGAACATTTATGGCAGAAATGGTACTGATGCACAGATGTCCAAAATAAACACTTTGCATAGAACAGCCTGAGTACAATGAAGAAAAAAATTTATCGTATTTTCACCTTCAAAACACCAAATTGTATTTGAGGAGAGTTTGAAATTATATCAAGGCAGCGAAGATATCATCTTATAGCCTGTTTCTTTGCAATCAAGTTGCACTTTTATATGTCAAAACAAGTCCACCTTGGTGAGTTACATCTGATATTACCTTATACATATTTATGCACATTACATTAGGATATAGTGCCACAGAGCTGCAAGTCAAATTTCTTCTTCATTTATTTTATCACCAATGACATCATCTTTAAGGAGAGTAGATCCATTTGCCTACATTTCTTACTCATTTCGGACTCGGACTCATAGAACAGGTAAGGTTTTAGTTTGCAGCATGTTTTAGTAATAAATAGTCTCAGTTCCTGACTATAAGTACACATCTCACCACTCACCTCATTTCCTACAGACAACATACCAGAGTGAATATAGTACAAGGTACACCTCCATCAACCAAATGCCAACCATATCAAGCTCAGGTCATTATGGACATGAAGTTGTATTCTCTACACGAAATGCACTAAATCGGAATTCACATGATGGAATACAATTTGTTCTTAACAAAATAGAACAAGCATTGGCAACAAAACTAGCAAGTGATATTGGATTTTTGGCGGAGATCACATCATTGCGAGCCCTCATCAGAGGAAGGCCTGTTTTTGTACTGAAATCGTGAGTCATACATTTTGTGGAATAAATTTGTTTCTCAAAGCTAGCTTCCATATTTTCAGCACTGCCAATGATGTCTGTGAACTTTCTCTCATAGACAGCTACAACAATGCCACTGTTGGGGGGATTTATAGGATCCGTATCCGCTAAATAAGGGATGTCTACTTAGGGCTCAATGCACTGCTGACCTATTACAGTTCTCTATCACTTTATTATAAGTTACTTTAAGATAATGGCTGTCAGCATAAGCAATATTTTTGATGATTGATAATTTAGGGCATTATTCTATTCTGTGCCAACAGTTTTGGGAGTTGTGTGACAAAATCAATGTTGGTATCCAGCACCCTGAGTTGCTGAACAAAGATTTGAGCAAAGCTTCAACCCAGCACAGCAGCCTTTCTCTTGATACCTTTGTGCAAATTCTGCCAGCCTTTTTCTCTCCATATTTTCCTTGCTTTAAGACATAACTACTTGAAGTCCTTATACTGTACTGTTTCAACTAAAGTATCACAAGGTTGTGACTGTGACCACAAAAGTTCATTGTATCACAAGTATCACGAATATATAGGGTATGTTTTAGGGTTGGATAAGGTTCATACATACCTAATTTAGGCATGCAGGGTTACCCGGAGATCTCCGAAAGGGTTTGTGACCTGTGACCTCGACTTTTTGGGCTCAAGTTCACGGCCCTTGTGACCCGCGTCTGAACCTTTGGTTGAAACAGTACAGTAATCGCACACAGCCTTTACATCTGCTCTCCCTTGCAATCATCATCATATCCATCCAAATCTTCCTCCTCTCATTCCGCGGATCAAGCTGTGGAACGACAATTTGATCCGCCCCATAATGGGTAGGTCTCTTTTCATCTTCGTGCAAACCACATTCTATCTCACCACATGGAAGATCTATCAAATGCATCAGTTAATCCTGAGTTTGGGGATGGACTGTCAATTGTCATATATGAATCGGAATAAGGACAAACATCTCATTTGACAGTTTCATTCTGAGAATGATTCTGAGTTTGCAAATCAACTTTCATTAAAAACAGGCATCAAAATTGATGGCAAGAATGGTACTGGTGCACAGATTTGCAAAATGTGCATTCGGCATAGCGAAGTACAATGAAGCACAAATTGATTTAATTTTCGTCGCTGTGTTATCATGTTGTACTTTAGGAGAATTTTTGAAATTAGTTAGCAAAGCTAGCAATTTTTCGCTGTCTCTTTGCATCCAATTTATGCTATTATATGTCAGAACTTGAATTTCTTTGCACTCCAAAAAATGCACCTTGACCAGATGCATTTGGTAATACCATATACACATTTATGTATGCATATCAGATTATGATATGGAACTACAGATATAATACTACAAAGATGCAAGTCATTTTTCTTCTTCTTCACTCATTTTTATCATCAATGATATCATTCAAAGAAGAGTGAATACAATTGTTACAATGTTTGTTCATGTCTGACTCATAGAATGAGTACAATTATAGTTTGCAGCATGCTGTTGTAATAAAACCCTCCCGCTCATATCTATCAATAATTCTCATCTCACAGACCACAGACCACTCATCAGAGCCAACTTAGTGAAAAGTTCATCCCAAACAGTCAAAAAAAGTTATGCCAACACTATTGAGGGGAAGTCCATATGGATATGAAGTTGAATACTCCACACCACAAGCATTGACTCCAGAGCAGCATTCTGCTATGCATGCTACTCTTTTTAAAATAAAAAATGCACTAGACACAAGATTAACTAGTGATATGGATTTCTTGGCAGAGTACACAACATTGAAATACTACATGAAAAGGAAGCCGGTTTTTTGGGTGAAATCGTGAGTGATGATACACTAGGATTTCTTTCTCCAAAATTTGACTTTTATTTCCTCTTTTTTAGCTTCAGCAATGATGCCTGTACACTCTATTTACTAGACAGCAGCTCACGGCCTTTCAACAATGCCACTGCTTTGGGAGTCTATTACATTAATATCTACTAGATTAGAGATACTGTCTGAAACTCAATGCACTGCTGGCATAGAAAAGATCTTCTTTGCTTCAAATTATTTGAATTTAATGGCTGTTAGCATACATAACATTTTAGATGATATATAATTTAGCAGTCTGTATTGTGAAGAAATCAAATAAGACATTTGACTTCAATTTATTGATCAAACCAACAAGCTCATTTTCCACATGCATTGTACTTTCTTCAAGTTAAGTTACTCATCTGTTTCTTTTCTTCCCCTTTCTTGCTCTCGAGTGCATAATATTTGTAAGTATTGTAGTGAAATGAAATACAGCGGCCCGCATACATCTCGCTGCACTCTTTGTAGACGGAACACATTGTCTACTGGATCTCCCACTCTGCGTGATTCCGAGCTCCTCGATCCTCCTCGTCTCTCCCCGCTCTCGCATCAGCAGTGTGAATTCTGATTCGCTCAGGCATAGCTGCTGAGTCATCTTATCCACGTGTTTGCCACGCGAGATCCTTGACGGGCTCGCGGACTTCCTTACCGAAGTCTGTGCGCTGTGCTTGCTTGAGTCGTTTGGATGACGTCGTGCCTTCATCTGCTCGACGTCGTCCTCTCCACCCCATCGTCCTCTCCGCTAAGGCTCCTTCATTTCTCCTTCCATATTCCTCACGTCTATGACCACAGCGACGAACGAGATACGACAATTCTGACGACACCGAACGGCTCAACCAACAACGACGACAGCAACGAACGGCTCGGAAACGCCAACAACGCCAACGACAGCGACGACTTGAAGATGGGTCGCTATCTGACTGCGGACGCCCTCAGGAACCTCGACGCCTATGTCTACATGGGAGTTGACAAGTGCGTTATAATACTTCGTCTTCAACTTCTACTTTCTGACGATGCGATTCTGCCTCTATCTCGCTCTCTTTTCCTTCACGACGACGGCGTTGATGTCGATGTCAACGATCTCGACGCTGCTGTGAATCGACATCGACGACACGCAGATCTATATTGTCGAAGTATATCCTGAATCCTTACTGGACTCAACTCGTCAAGCTATGGCCGAAGTGGGTCGCGCCCAATACCGTGCGTCATTTCTTCCATCCTATCCATACGCACACGTCTTTCCGCCTTCTATTCTTCCACCTTCCTTCGTTCGACATCGCATGTAAACTTTGCGACGAAATCTCACCACATATTCGGCCCTACACCGAGGGAACTCGCGACAAAGCAATACGACAGGCGTTCATGTCCTCGTTTGCTCTTGCGGAGTCTCCAACTTTCATCGTCCTTTCATCGTCGTCTATTCATCGAATGGACATCATCACATGGCGAATGCACGGCTTCACTTTCGCTCTTCGCGCTCTATATATCGCACTTCTCACCTCTGCGACCATCTTAACGTCTCGCCTCTGTCGAACGCATTGCTAACACCTGTCCTCACAGATAACCCTCACGGGCCTCTCGCTCGTCTTCTTCAACTTCCTAACGATGCTCTATTACGATCCACTGTATGAAGGCGCGCTCATCCCGAGCTGGGTTTACTTCTCGTGAGTCTTGTTTTGCCCGTCCGTTTGCTCGCCTCCTTCGTATCTCTTTCATCGTGGATCTCGTTCCCTTCTCGTTTTCACCTATTTCTCGTTTCGCCGTCTCTCTTCTCGCGCATCTATTTACTCCCCTTCTATCTCTCTCCCATACCGCTTCTTCATATCCGGTCCGCACGCTCGTCTTCTCACATCATCTCTCTCTTCATTCATCTTATATCGCCTGCCTCGTTTCTTCGCACCTCGTTCTCTCATTTTCTTCGCCCACTCATGGTTGTTCCTTTCAAATTCCCTGCGCGTCCTTTTCCCTTTCCTATTCTCTTTGCTTCTTCGCGTTTCTTTGTATCTTTCCGTTTACGATGTTCCTCCTTATACCTCTTTCTCAATTCTATCGTCTCAGCGTTTCCGGATAACAGAAGGCTGACGAAATTTCGAACTCGCTTTTATTTTCCGCAGATGGGCCGCTTGCCTCTTCGCGTACCAAAGCCTTGACGCCATCGACGGGTACGTCATTATTCCTTTCTCGTCTCGCGTCTCTTCCACATTCACGTTCATCCCTTCGAACCTCTCTTCCATCATTCCTTCAAATTTCTTCGTCCCTTTCCTGATGACGTCGATCTAACAATGATCCGTGATGAATATAGGAAACAAGCTCGTCGCACGAACATGGCTGGGCCTCTCGGCGAGCTCTTCGACCATGGGTGCGACGCCGTGAACACTTCGGTACGTCTCTCTCCTTTCTTGATCACTTTACGCGCTTCATTACCTCGATACATTCCCCAATCATCAACTCGCATCGCTTTTACCTCATTCGTTCGCGCCCTTTCCCTCGCTCGTTCCCTCTTCGTTCACTTTCTTTCATTTTTCTTCCGTTTCCCTATTCTCCTTTCTATTCGCTAACGCCGTTCTCGCAGCTCGAAGTCCTCCTCACAGCACACGCTCTCCACATCCTCCCTTCCTGCCAACCCACTCTCTCATCACATCCCACCTCTTCCTCCGACCTTTCCTCGCTCTCCGCATTCCTCACCTCGATCCGTCCGTACTGGCTCCCCCTCTCCCTCATCTTCTCCCAAACGGCGTTCTACCTCACCACGTGGGAGTCGTACCACACGCATCAGCTCTATCTCGGCGTGTTTTCGGGGCCGGTGGAGGGAATTTTGTTGGTCGTTGGGGTGTATGTCGTGTCGGGAGTTTATGGTGCGTAGGCAACTGCGCTTCTTTGGATTCTTTGCTGATCAGTTTTGCTTGTCTATGCGTTCGTCGATTAGGCGCAGAGTTTTGGGATACGAATCTTTTTCAACTTGTTCCGCTCAGTGGATCTGAGCTGGAGAAACACTTACCGGCGATAAGACTGAACGAGGCGTTCATGCTGTTCGGCGCGCTTGGGTTGGGGGTTAATATATTCACCAGGTGAGTGCGTTATTTGATTTCCATTTGATTTCAGTTTCGAATCGAATCAACTTCCCTTCGTTCGCTTTCTACGACGATTCAGAAGCTCCAAACTATATGAGTCGACCCTCGTCCGTTCGAACATCTCTTTTCTATTATTATCTTGTCGCCCCTTTTATTCCGTTCCTCTTTCTCAAATCTCGAACTAACTTCTCCATTTCGCAGTTACAGAAACGTTTACAAAGCCTCTAAAAGCTCGAAGTCTTCCGTGCTCCTGCCCGCCGCGCGTCTTCTACCATTCGTGGTATCCACGGCACTACACGTTTCGTGGTTGCTCGCATCCGTCCACTTGATGCCTCCTCATCTTCTGAACGCCGGCGCGTCCGTCGGATCGGCAGCGACAAATTCGAGCCTTACCTCCAATTCAAGCCTCGCGTCCCAATCGAATTCATCAACGACGGCGTCGATACCTCCAGAATCGCAACAAACGAGTTTTGTGCTCCTAGGATCCCCACTCGCCATTCCGATCCTCCTCGCGTGGGGAGCGGCGTTCGCACACCAGGTCGGGCGAGTCGTACTCGCTCACCTTACGCGTTCGTCGGGATGGGATGTGTGGGTCGACGGATGGAGGTGGGTGATACTCGCTCTCGGTGCTCTCTTCTTCCGTTTCGATAAAGTTCGATCGCTCGAGGCGTCGTCGCCGTATATGCCGTACGTCATCTTGACAAGCCACTTGTTCATCTCAACATACTGCCTCGTCTCGATGATTACGTACTGGAACTTCGTTGTCGATGTCATTGGGGATATTACGGAGTACCTTGGGATTGCGTGTTTGAGCGTGAGGAAGAGAGGGGCGGATGGGGTGTGGAGGAGTGCGGTTCCTGGTGATGGTGATATGGTATCGAAAGACGGGAAGAAGCTTTTGGGGAAGAAGGGGGACGTGAAGGTCGAGTGAGCGAAACTATGTGTACGAAGGATATGAAAATCGGACATCGTGTATTTCAGCAATTGGCAGTACCGTATCAAGTCTGTACAAAAGGTTAGCCGAAATACGGAGCACTGTCAGGATAATATAATTCTTCTATCCGCCTTCCCACGTCCGTCCACCTCCAAATGCAGCGACAATCCTCGCTCTCTTTGACGAACACTTCACACTCCAAACGTTTTCTTCGCGTGCCTCTTCGCGCGCCTCTTCCCTATCTTCTCCTTATACGAGAAGTATAGAATTTGAAAATATTACTGGTCCTTCATCAAGTTTTACATTTTTATTACACAAGTCATCAGAGGCATCGGTAACATGCTATCGTTTCACAATCATACCGCAGAGACGCGAACAGAAAAGGGCTTTAAGAAAAATTGGCGATTCGAAAGATCCATGGGTCTGACCGTGCAGACAACGTCATTGAGCCCACCGTCTTCCATCCTGTGCATAAATCTTTAGTAAGTAGACATTTCAACTTCGCAGATATACATGTATATGAATAATGCTCACGATGTCACTTTCAACCGAGGTCTTTGAAGGTGCTTGAACTCGTCCAGAAATTCTGCATTAGTTCTGAGAATCTCGACTATTACAACCTGGGCGCGCATGAGCAGGGTACCAATTGCTTGTAGTTCGTTCGTGGGCCGCTCCCATTCCGTCTTGTACTCAATTTCGTAACCAAACTCCGTGCTCCACCAAACTAGTATTTTCTTTGCATCTTCGTGATGGCTGGAGGTGGCCATAGTTATGGATGAGCTGTCTTTGATCGAAAGTTGGATGAGGACTGAAAATTGAATCAGATAGTGGATAAGTGAAGTATTTATTACGAAAATGAGACACAAACTAGATGGATTACTTGGTCTCTGGTATGCAGACGGCCGGACGACCTCCGTTCGCCAGATATTTGGGGCTAAGTATTCAATATTCAGTACGGGGTAATTGGGGTGCCTTTACTCCATAGCTGTATCTGTTCAATGCGTCAATCGGGTGGAATGAGGGCGAAGGAAATATAGGTGCAAAATAAAAAGGGGGCTTTGGAATAAAAAATGCTCACACATTTAGTCGTGTCTTTGCATTATTTCTGCCGGGTTCGTACAATTGAAATCGCTCTTCCAATCCTTGTCATGGTCATGAAGTCTAAAACTCCGCCGCGTATCGAGACGGATATGGTCGATTCGAGAAAATAGAGGTCAGTTGCAATTCCAAATAAGCCGGCGCTGGAGAGACGAGCATACAGGAGATGAATTTGAGGCTCACGAGTCAGAAAAGTCGTGCGGTCGTTACTTACCGGGTAAGCAGAGAATCTAAAGATGAAAATATGCGTTATTCTTTGTCTTAGATGCCTCCGATAGGCACCTGCGCGAGACATACTGCGATGCGGAATATGCGCGCCATTGCGCAGTGAGTCAGTGACACGCGAGGTCGACAATCTCGCCTATAGTATCTTTCACAGGATTAAACAGAATAGTAGACAAGATATTTGACGTTGGGCGATGCATGTGAAAGTAAGAGGACGATGGAGAGAACGATGGAGAAAGATGAAGACGAAGACCAACGTGCAAACGAAAAAAACGGAAGGATGGACTGCGGGCCGTTGAGCCCACGTGTCTGACACGTGCTTGCATGACACGTGCTTGCTTCGTCGCTCTTTCAAAATTTTCTTCGGCCGGCTGCTCGACGGCTCGTGTCAAGGTGGACACTATTGGACAAATATCCATCGAAATGCGTAAGTCCCTTCCCATTTCTACCTACTTAGAGACCTCATATTATGGTTATATAAACGAATACCTCACGCTCTTGATGAACTACAGCCGAAATTGACTCAATCGAACCAGCACACCCGCAGCTAAAAATCGTCGAGTTTGTCCGAGCGGAGTACAAGCTCGAAACTTGGACGAGCGGATATCTTTGCATTACAGCGTGCGGAACGCGAGGTATATTGGATAGAAAAAGTGCGTCTCTTTACCTCTTTCCTTCCTTTGTTCTCCCCTTCAAGGTGCTTCAAGTCCCAACCTTATTGTAAACAGCTCAAGTTGTATTGCGAATCCACGCTCTGCGTTTTTCCTTCCGCTTCAGCCGTCGAAAGTCGAAATCAGGAGATGTCGAATTTCGAAGCTCTTAGATGGCAGATGTCCGCGAGTCCGATTGGCTACCATCCTTCAAGTTGGAGCTCTATAGGCGGCTCTCTGGACGCTCAGCCTGAGCTGCTCGTCTTTCTCCAATTCTTAAAACCTTCCGGAAGTCGGTCCATGATCGAGACGTTCTCTCGAAGCTCACGCGTGGCTGCGATAAATGCAGTCTTCGTCTCCTTTTGTTTTCCTCGAGGCATCCACGTGAAGCGCACCTCGCCGTTACCTCGTGCGCCATCCCCTAGACCCATCCGCTACGATGTTTACGGGGGAAGTACGCTCTCCAAAACTTGCACTGCACCATCGTCGCGTCCATCATCTCCCAATTGGCACTTCATCGAAGTGGATCGCTTGGAAAAGAAAGTAAGTTTCTACGTGTTAGAGCTCCGAATCCGCTTTGAGAATGGGTTCATCTAATGAGATACGTAGATTATCATCGGAGAAGAGCGCTGCAGTATGGACGCCGTCCGAAGTATTCCACACAGGCTGGCTCTGCGAAACATCGACTCTATCGTGAAGGAGATCGAGAAGATACGTCGACATCATGAGACGACGATAAATGAGCGCCATTATCACCACGCCAGTGAAAGGCCTCGGAAGATAGACAAAAGTTCGAGGCTGGACCAACTGAGCAAAAGACTCCAAGAATATGCATGGTTTGAATCTCTTCCTCGTTGAGCTGAATAATGACTGAATTTGTTCTTCTATCGTCATTTTCGTTTAGGAGTGCGGAACCTTTAGCAAAAGAAAGGGCGATCGACGAAGCGCTTAGGCTTTCGGTCGAAGATGAGGACCTCCGATTGGTGTTCCAGTCGCGTTTCTTCTACTACTCGACCATCCAAGCAACATTCGGACGTCAACACAACTTTTTCCGCCATGACAATGACAAGGTACACGATTTGTGGTCGACCGTACTCTCGACGTGCGCGTCCGCCAACTCCGAAAGCAGATACTTGGAGTTGAACTATCTCAAACTCGCGGATTCATTGAAGTACGAACATGACCTTCTATGCTTTTCACTAGAGATAATCGATCCCTAGACACGATCACCACTCATTCATTGCTGCTCGTTACTTACGACACGTTTTGGACTCGCGGTTGTCGGGAAACGAACTCTACTTCTTGGTCAAGCTTTGGCACCATTATTTGGATTTCGCTTTAAAAATTGCACGCACTATCGCCATTGGACAGCGTCTCAAACTTTTTCAGTACTATATCATTGAGTGGCCGATTTTTAATGAGTGCCTCCAAGTATTGCCTTTGGGAGTTCTCAAGATTGCATTTGCTCCAGCCCGACAGATCGGATATCTTGCTCTTCGTCTCATCAAGTAAGTCATAGATACTGTTCCTTTCATACAGTAATGTCGTTTACATGCTTGAAATAGTATCGGGAGTCGATCGCTCGTACCAAACTTCTTCTCAATCTTCTACGGGAAGCCCACGCTCGCTCTCGAGGGGCTCAACTCTGGGTTCCAACCCTCCTCCGAGAAGCTGTCTACCTACAGATTCTCTTTTCGTCATCTCCCTCTCTATCATGGCGCCTTGTTGAATTCGGTGTCAGATAGCGATCCAAAAAAGGTTTCATTTGGGCGAGGAAAATTTTTCGAAGGTACAGTTCTGGAAGCATCCTCGCTATGGCCGCAATATTTCGGAGTTTTGGGAGTCGTTTCAAAGTATTATGGATCCGGAATTCTCTTGATAGGGAGTTCTCTATTTTATCTGGCTTCTTGCAAAAAAGAGTGAGTAGTTTAGCAATTCTGATCTCGTTAGAATTCGTTTCAATCTAATCTGTCCCCCGTGGCAAGCAATGCTGTTCGTGCAAACGCGTCCGCTATCACAGCGCTCAATACATTCTTCTCAAGGAGCATCGAGTAAGTTCTGTTGGTAACTCTAGGCTTCGAAGCAGATATACTTACATTTTTTCAGGGAACTCCAATCAAACATTCCAGATGGACAAGCTCTTGCCGCGTTTCTTGTTGAAAGTTTCGCAGCAATTGACCTCTACTGTCAAAATGCCGTCGAGACATTTAATGGCTTAGCGGGATACGTCGATATCTCACCAATTCGACTAAAGACTATTCGGGAGCGGATCGAAGTTCCGAGTATTCCGTTGTTCGATAATGTCCCTTATTTACGGCGATTTACGATGAACGGACATGTATATCTGGCATCGTGAGTACAATTTCTCATTCTCGATATATTTGTATGATTCATATCGTAACAATTTTCTGTAAGGGACTTCCTCCCCGAGCCGCCGGTCATGGTAATGGGCGGTTTTGACGTCAATAATGATCTCATCGTCGATACGATGAGTTTGGGTGGCGAGCTGGTAATATGGTTGCGCATTTACGGATCTCTTTCTCCTTTTTCTTCGGGGGGCCATTATCCAATCCATGCAACAGATGATCACTACGTAGCGGCAGTCAAATCTCAACACATCTATTATTTCACGTCCGTTGAAGAGGATGCGTCATCCGTTACATATAAGGACGAACTCGGAGAGGAGCACTCCACGAGTGACTTCTTCGTTCTCGCTCAGCGACATGAAGACACTAAGTTCGAATGGCGCGAATTTTGGCCCAAAAGGGATCCCAGCTATAGCGCTGCATCGGAGTCGGCGAGAAGAGATGATGAACATCTTGAGTCCCTCTTGAAGAGCTTAGTGGAATTCCGTCCGCAGATGCTGGAGTGTAGGTGATTTAGTTTGTCGAAGAGAGATAAGCCGAATGATTTAACTCCGTCATCCTAGACTTCTGTTAGCTCAGTCTGCAGAGCTCGTTGGATACTGGCCCTGGATTTTCGCTAAATCGAGTCGCTTACCCTCGGACATTTTTTTTTGCCATACATACTCTCTCTCCACCCATCGAATGTTATACGGAGTGTCTGTCCTTTACTAGGAAAACTAAAGAAACATGTGTGTGTCTTCAAGACAAGGAGTACTTGTACTATCGAAATAGACCGAGAAGTTCCGAAGCCTCGATTTTCCGTTCAGTTTCGAAGGTATTCCATCAGCGTGACGTCGATGGCTATCAAAGATCGTCGATTCGTGATGTTGGCATATCTTCTCAATTTCCTTTACGACAGAATTCAAATTTCGCGCAGCCAGCCTGTGCGAGATACTCTGCTTTGTATCCATGGTGCGATGTTCGTCTCGAAGGCCTAGCGTGATACTAATATTGGGCGTTCTAGACGACATGATTTCGTTAGAAAATGGCCGTGCGTAATGCGCTTTCAGAGTATTAGGGTGAAAGAACTCACCTTCGAAGTAAAATACCCATCTGGTGAAACGTTGACTATTTTATTGAGGTGGAAGCGAGACAAGGTTGTTACAGACGTAGTCGAAGAATATAATGAGCGTCCTACCTTGCGTGTCCATCGCAGAGGGTGGTGGGTATAGGGGAGTAGACACGAGGTTTCAACGAGTCGCGCTTCGCGTGGATGTCCGAGTCGAGGGAATTGAAAGGAGTCGATGCTCGACGTTAGATCTGATCGCGGAACGTGTTTAGACCAGGGACCAACTTCCGAGAGGTCTTCTAACGTCGAAGGACGCGAACGAGCCGTAACCTTCAAGCACGTAAACCAGGGTTTCTCAGCGATGCTTGTATAGTATTCTTCATCATGGACGACGTCTAGAGTTCCGCTTTGATCTACGACATTCGGAAAGAGTTACAGTGTTCCACCGTCATAGGAAACGCACCGTCATAAGACACGGCAGCCCACATCTCGGCAGCAACTTGTCCGTTCGGCTCCATTTTTTGTACAGTCGTAGCTATCGTGTATAGGCATACATCTTCTAAATTTGAAATAAATTGGGTTAGAGGGTGGCAAGATATTAGCGCATATATGCACAAAATTGGTGATCTATCCCCGTTAGGAATTGATATGGGTTCGCTTACAATTCTGTTCGGGCACATATAAGAATGATTTTTATATCGTCGGAAAGCTGCGATTCGGCGCTACAACCTTGAGTTTAAATTACAGGAAAAGCGGCAGATTTGCGCTGTCGACAAAAAAATCTTTGCTGCATGCTCTTCAAGCGTGACACGCGTGTCCTCCCTCTCAGCTCCGCGCCAATCTCCTCCCACTCCCACACCTGATTCTACGTCCCACATGGGCGGTCGAGCCTATTCTGACGACCTTAAACGACGCATTAAGCATGAGAAGAGGGAAGCAAGGATCCTGGCGGCGGTGGATGTGTATAAGGCGGAGCAAGCGAAGCCCGAAGGAGAAGAAAGGAAGGGCCTCCGTGTGGTTGCGGAAGAGCACAAAATCAGTCACAAAGCACTTTACAATCGTCTCAATGGAGGAAAATCTTACCTGGAGCGTAACGAGAAACAGCAATTGTTGACGCCGGCGGAGGAAAACAAGATTGTCGAGCTCGTTGTGATTTCTTCTGACTGGGGTGATCCCTTGACACCCAGCGAGATCACGAAGTATGCGAACATCATTCTCGCAAAGCGGCCAGGGGACGAGAAAGTGAAGGTCGGGAAGAACTGGGGGTCGCGCTTCATGGTTCGGCACCATCAGCGGCTCCAGACTTACTGGAGTAAGCCCCTCGATACGCAACGGGCCAAGGGCCTGAACAAGGCGGCAGTGGAAGACTGGTTTCGGATTGTCGAGGAACAGATTGTGAACACCGAAGTCGATCCGGGGAATATTTACGGAATGGACGAGAGCGGCTTCCCGCCGTCGAATCAGGGCACGCAGAAGGTGGTAGGGAGAGCTGGGAACAAGATCCAACACAAGCAAGGCGGCGCCAATCGAGAGAATGTCACGGCTCTCGTAACGATCTGTGCCGATGGTTCTACACTTCGTCCCATGGTTATCTTCAAGGGAGAATACCTGATGAAGAGGTGGATTAAGGACAATGTCTCAAAAGCTTTGTGAGCTTCCACTTACCTCTGCACACCCACGAAGGAGCAATGCTAACGAGCAATCAGGTTTACAGTTTCGAAGAATGGCTGGACAGATTCGGAATTGGCTCTGGAATGGCTCAAGACCGTCTTCGAGCCGCAAACACGCGAAAAGGCCGCTGGGAAACTTCGTGTCATCATTCTCGATGGGCATGCATCGCACTACTCACTAGAGTTCCTCCAGTTTTGTATCTTGCATAATATTGTTGTCCTGGTGTATCCCTCGCACTGCACACATGCATTGCAAGGCCTTGATGTTGTGTGCTTTGCGAAGATGAAGCGGGAATGGCAGAAGCAGATCATGCAGTTCGAGGATGAGCACCAGCGCAACGTTACGAAGGATGACTTTCTCAAGGTGTTCGGAACCGCATTCAACAACGCGTTTGACGCAGAAACCATTCGCGCGGCCTTCCGGGTCACTGGAGTCCATCCATTTGACAGGACAGTCATCTCCGCCGAACAGATGAAGCCAGCAGAGCTCACGTCGACGACATCGTCTTTCCCAATGGATTTGTCGAGCCCTGTGAAGCGGGTGATTGCTACGTTTCATCATCACGGAACGACGACATTCGAAACAGATCCGGACACTCACGCTGAATTCAATTCCAGTGATAATTCATCCTCCCCGTTGTCTACACCGACTAAACGCAGATTCGACTCTAACATCGACCCGGCCCTATTCACACCGACCAAACGCATGAGGATGATGGTCGGATCGCTCGCGTCGTCATCAAGCGGGAGCTTCCTTATCTCGAAAGCGAGGCTGAATTCGTCACAGACGGTTGCAGGGCCTGTTCTCGAGCAGCCACCAGACGATTCCGAGGTCGACTGGACACTCGCACAATCTTTGCGACGGGAAGTTGCATCAGGAACATTGACAAAGCCCCAACTCGAAAGCAAGGTGACAAAACTCACCGATCAGGTCGATCTCTGCCAACGTCACATCCAAATTCTCCGCATGATCAACGAGGGTGCCAACGCGCAGCTCATAATCCAGGACATGTACTGTTCCAAGTTGAAGGTTGCGCTGCATGGGAAGGAGGCGGAAAAGGACAAAGATCGGACAAGAATCCTCGCTGACGGTCTGGGAAAGGTCATGACAGACGAAGCCGTTCTTGAGAAGGTGGCTGCGCAGGAAGCAGCTAAGAAAGCAGAGGCTGCTGCTAAGCTGGCGAGAAAAGCTGCTCGGGCGTCGAAGAAAGGAGAGAAAGAGGAGATCGAGAGGCTGTGGACACAGGAGAACGCTGAGCACGCTCGTTTGGTCCAGGAATGGACGGAATCCTGCGCAAAATTGCGGGCGGAAGGTGTTCGCGTCAAGGACCTTCCTCCGAAGCCATCGAAAAGGAAGAAGGTGGACATTATTGCTGAGGTTCAGGCCGCCGCCGCCAGTCATGATGATGAAGAGCCTGTGGACGACGACAACGATCCGTGGTCGGAAGCGGACAATGACGGCGTGTGAGTCGCGCGTCACGCGCGTGTCTTATGACGGTAACCGTGACAAAACCACCTTTCGGCATGCAAAATTCATTACAAGCTCAATAATTATCCTATTCCTTTCAAACTCTGTAATTACATTAACAAGAGGCAAGGCTATCGAAATATCAACTTTTTATGAATTTAAAGTGATGTGGTGCAGCGGGAGAGAGAAATAATGAATTGGTGTGTCTCATGACGGTGGAATACTGTAGAGATTGCAAGAGAATTTGGAGCGACTGGACGAATTTACCAAGAGAAATGCGTTGCCTTTGTTATCGCTCCAATCGCAGTCATCAAACTGCCCCAAAATAGCTGGCAATGAAGCACGAAGCAGCAATTATTAGTTAGAGCACGAAAGCGAAAGAGGAAGTTCTACAACGCACTCGTCGATGGATCCATGGTCCGAAAGCCTTGAGGTGACAGATAGAAGCGGAGGCCTATTTTGATCACAGTGCGGTCTGGGTGGTCGTTCACGTCGAGCGAGTCGGGACCGTCGAGTTGACGGAGAGGTCCATTAATCCTGCTAGCCATTTGTATCAGTATTCATAGTTTACGTTCGGGGATAAGATAAAAATCACTGTTACTGGCGGAAATGTGGGTTGAGCTCGACAGTTGAACGGGATCGAGAGTTGGGCCCGGGTGGCATCAACGTGTGCAACACGAATCCTTTCGGTTTTACTTCTTGAAGACACGGCGACAGATCACCCTATAAAAGCTTCTTTCAATGGCTCGTTTTAGAGTTTGAAATAACTTGAAGAGAAATGGAAAAGAGATGAATTTAATTGAAGGAGAGAGAACGATGGGACGTACGACAGGGATATCGAAATTGCGCGACGGAATTACTTTCCGACAGAAGATGAGAGAAATAATAAAAATATCAGTAAGGCGAGCAGGAGCACGTATATGGGGCTTGAACACGTACAGAGTATTAATGACTCGTTTTCGGTGCGTAGCCAGGGAGAGGGCATCTCCGTGAGGAGAGACTATGACGAGCGGCTCGTCCTTGAGTTCGAGGAAAGTGAGAGGCGGTATAATTAAGGGTGGTTGTAAAGATAAACGAACGGGGATGTGTGGTAGGAAGGAGAGACGAGAGATGACGAGAAACATGATGACCGTCGAGAAAAGATGGACAAAACTCGAACAGAAAAGAGAGAAAAACTCACGAGAGGCATCGTACCGCAGATCTATGCAGGGGAGGGCGAGAAAGGCGAGAAGACGAGAGAAAACTGGTAAGGGACATCTGTGTGAGCAACGTCAGCGACATGCTTGATTTTTAGAGGGAGATGAAAGATGAAGAGATGAAATATTCGTACGGGAACGGTATATGATTGACTTGAACGTGAATGAGAGATGAGAAGTACGGATTTGTAACGTTGGATATGAAGGTTTGCAAGACAGAGGTGGAATAATCGAGATCAAAAATTCCGCAGAGACGAGTGTACGTTGTGATGAGAAACGTTCTGGCGTATCGTTTTTGCCCCCAAGCGGTATCACCCCATCGCGCGATTAATCGATGAGGAGAGAGAGAGGCATGAAATAATGATACGGATAGATGACGAGAAGAGTGAACATTTGGGACAGTAGATAGAAGAGGGATGACAGGCGACAAACGACAGGGAATGCGTGGACGGTTTGTGATAATGGGAGCTGCTCACTTGGGGCGTATCTTAAACGACTGAGTCCAGAATGTATTCAAGACGTTTTCGGGAGGACATCTCTGCGCAAAAAAATGGCGTCGCATCGCCAATGTCATTGTGGTTTGTCGTTGAAGTCATCGCCGAAGGATGAGACATAGGTGTAGGTTAGAACAGAGAATATGATGAAGAATGGATATCACGCACTTATACGCCCTTGTAAGCGCGGTTATCCAGGTTTTGAGGAAGATCGAGGTTAGGTATTAGCCAATTTTTGTCGCCGTCGATGTTGATGGTTGACGCGGTTGTCAATTTGTCAACTCATCTTCAATCAAGTCCGCCACAATCGATATCCACGATCTATGCTCATCGTCGTGCTGGTAAGTAGTAGGAGAGGGATTTTGGGCTGCGTCTAGGAGAGGATCGCGAGAATCATGGATGAAGGGGAAAGAATCGTCGTGGTCGACGGTTCCCCGACTCGACTGAACAAAAAGTGAAACGAAAGTGAAACTTTTTAAGGAAGGAGAAAAGGGTTTATGTGATTCTGGTGTTCCTTTTTAGGAATCGAAGTGCGGCACGTGATTTGTACACAAGCGCAAATAAAAATACAAGGATGAAACGATGCTGTGGAGTTTGGAACAGGGCCCAAAAACATGTGTTTTGTTGAAATACAAGGCCATGATGCCATTCCAAGCAATGTTCAGTCACGGTCGCTGTGACGCAGTGTCGATTGGGCGTGATAAGTTGTGACAGGTGCAGGGGCGAATATTGGTCGTTATTT